>APFE031347957.1:44763-90330 GCA_000404065.3 Pinus taeda
CGGGGTGGACGTAGCCCAAACTGGGTGAACCACGTATATCTGTGTCTCTCTTGTTTTGTGCATTTTCTGTGTTTATATTTCTGCAATATTTTATGTGTTCCATTGCTCCGTAATATATAATATTCTAACATCCTGCACATCGATCTTGGAGCTCTAACATCCCACAACACATCCAGGATTCTTTGACACATCCAACTCAGCTATTTCCGAGTAAGTCTGCTTAATTGTCTTTTGCAGCATTTCTATCGCTTTTTGTGTGTTGGCTTATGTGAGTGTTGTTTGCTTGGTTTCTATTAATTCTTATTGTCTTTTGCATGCATATTAGCTTGTACTAGCACCATTTTAGTTTTCGTTAGCATCTCACTGTTGTCAATGCATGACACTATTTTGCATGAACGGTCGTCGATTCAGTGACTCGCTTCACACACATGCATGTTGTTCCATTTTTTGAATCTTGCATTCATTGCTTTCATGCACAATCATTCACTCTTGCTTACACTGAGTATCGCCATGCATTCACCTCCACATTTTCTTTTTTTTGTGCGTCGGTAGGTCTGGGAAGCCTTGGCCCGGACTCTGCCTCACCAAGAAAACATTGTGCAATCCTGAGAGGGAAGGCTCTGCCCTCCTCCCTTAAAATGTGCATTGATGCCCAGTGACTATCCTCCAGTCTTGCATTCCGCAATTCTAAGGGGCAGTGACTGCCGGCCCAGAAAATTGTGCAATGCAGTCATTGGGCTTGCAAACCTTGCCAACTGGAATTGTATTGCACAATCCCAGCAACTAGCAGGTCAGTCCGGATTCTGCATTGTGAAATTCCAACAGTCAACCTGCCTCCGAGCAATCCGAACTGCCTTTTGTGCAGTTCTAGCAGCCAGTCTCCCATCCTCCCAGGAAAAATTTTTGAATCCTTATCATTCAATCCTCAGTTATGTTGCATGTCATGTCTCAAGACTACTTTGGTATTAGGTGATAGATTTCTTTCCATGCATGTCGCCATGTCTCCAGATCTAGCAAGTGTTCTTCCGCCTCTCAGTAGTTTAGGATCAATGTCCTCCAAGAGAACAGGATCAAAGGACATCGACGGAAGCACAACTGGAGCAACAGTTGAGGGGGTTTCTACAATTTTGTCGATCTATGAAGACAACAATTTGATTGTAGACAAGGACATCAAGCTGAAATGGCAAGAGGTCAATGATGTATTTGTAGGAACATTTGGGGAAGACCTCAAAGACCGCCAAGTTTATGTGAACATTGACAAGTCCGGCTTATACAAGATTGCATGTAGGTATCTTGTGTTCCCATGCACGAACATGATACATTGGATCATCTCGCAAATTGATTTCGAGACAATGACATTGAGCAGTGTCAGTGGGACAGACATTACTAGCTTCAAGGAACAAGATTATGAACAGATCTACCATATGTTGAAGCCAGTGATCAACATGGAGACACCCTTTAGCATACCCAGCAGTAATGTCAACTCCATAGACATCTTGAAGAACTGGGTAAAAGAGTTGGCCAAATTCTGGATGACACCTAACCAAGTCTACAAGATGAAGATATTGCGGAAGGCATATTAATACTTGGTCATTTTTTCATGTCGCCTGTATGGCCAAGAAAGCATGGAAACCTTCACACAGAGTTGGGTGATCGCGTTGGACCAACTGGCCAATGAAGGCAAAGCATGCAAATGGTCTGACATGTTGGCTCACCCGCTGAAGGAATAGGTAACAAGAGCTTGACATCCACCTAAAGGTCAGCGAGCAGAAATCTACATGTTCGCTTACATCTTGGATGCAATCTGTGCCCGTCAGGAGTTCCCGGGCTTGAAGTGGGCATGGACATTGGCAAGGACCTCTTTGAACACTAGTTGTAAAATGTTGTCTGAATGTAGCTTCAGAGGAGTTATCACACAGCTGTCAAATCATTTTGTAACCCCAATGTACAAGATGATATTTGAATAGGATCCACCCTGCAAGTCGAAGGCAACAATGGAGGCATTGATTGGCATAGCAAATTGGTATGCCTCACAGTCTGGCACCTTCATATGAATATACAACGTAGAGAAGCCTTCGCATGTTTTACCGAAGTTTTCCCTTGACAAGCTTGTCATGCAGGAAGTATCATACAACGTCTCTGTAGGATTGTTAGCTAGGTTGCACTGAAAGAAGAAGGCACCTTGGCATGTTCTTCCATTACAGATCGGGTTATATGAGATACAGAATTTAAAGCATGTGGATGTCGAAACAGAGGAGATCAAGAAATATCCATTCGATGCCCGAAGCTACAATCCATATGACCCGCATTGTTTTGTCAAAGATCACCACACGAGAGTACAGTTTCATTGGATCCGCAAGGCATGTCATTGGGAAGAGGAGGACCCATGGAAATATTGTTATAGCTCCTCCAAGCCCAATGAACTAGTCGGCATCGTTGTGGAATGGGTAGCGAAGCAGCGTGAATCAACATCCAGGAGAGAACCAGCAGCAGCAGCAGAGGTAAACATATCGACACGTGATAAAGGAAATAGGAATATTGTCGATAGCATGGAAGCAAAACAAAGCTACAAGTTCCGAGTAGACCCACCTGTGTAGAAATCAGCTTTGGCGATAGAGGTGAAGAGGCAATAATGCGATAGGAGGAATGCGCAAAGGAAAAGAGAAAAATGGAGAATGGAGGAAACATAGAAGGAGTTACATGAGTTGAAGGAGCAACTCTGGAAGGAACAAGAGTTGCGCAGGTAATATAAGGAAGTGCAGCAGGAATAGGTACAGTAGGGGGCACAACATATATAGATAGATGAAACTATGCCGATATAGGTAGTCCACTCATCCGAACAAGTAGACAGGGTGAGAAGTTGTAGGAGCATGACTTTGCTCAAGAGATTGAACAAGCATTTGAGCAAATGGATATGGATATGGAGAAACAGGAGTTAGTGCAAGACATCGACCTTATGCCTCACCACCAAGAGTTCGACCCACCATATTCACCAGATCTAGAAGCGGAGCAAGTCCCAAGCGACTAAGGAGACACTGAAATCCTTGGAGACAATCCGGAGGGAGAGATGAACAACATCTCATTCGATGGGTCCCAACATAGAGTTGTGTAATATTGTAGAGTGTCGACTCTGGATGATCACACATCTCCTGCATAGTTTGAGGAATAAGTGATCGTGTCTGACCTGTGCAAGAATCCAACAGCATTGGCCGATGCTACCAGAGCATATGCCAAAGCCACTAGCTCGAGTGTTCACTTCTTGATAGCTGAGAACGAGCGAATGGCTAAGGAGTTACAGATGGCCAAGCAGGGAGGAGAATTGGTTACAGCATCTGCCCAAGAAAATTCGAAGAAGGCAATACTAGATGAAGTATTGTCCCTTGACACAATCATGTGGCCATTGTACTCTAAGTTTGGTACTGTTCATAAGGTAGTTGTCCATCTCAACAATTAACAGCAGTAATGTGTTAGGAGATCATGTATCTTGTCGAACGTGCATGATGTTGTTGATTACATGTAAACATGGACAATGAGATACAAGGGAGCCTCATTACACTTGCCTAAGATGATGAATTTCAGAGTGTTCGAGCTGAAGGCATACATTCGGAGTCAGATCTAGAACTATGAATATCTCCCGCAGATCATCACTAGTCTACAGGCTTCCCACACATGGGTATTCAGGAGTATGGATGTTGTTGTTTGGGCACATATGATCCCATCTATTGGGACACTCACCCAGGCAAAGACAAAGGCACAGGTTCGACTGGAGCTTGACTCATACTTTGATGAGTTGATACGCATAGCCACCAACCGAGACTTGGTGATCAGTGCAGACACCATGCATCAGTATGTTGTTGGTCCGGCCACACTCAAGACAATGATGCACATGTTAGCAAATGGTTTGGATAGAGGAGCCTGAGCAGTGTACCCATATGATATGTAAGTTCATTTCCAGAAAGATGTCACCTGAGAGTACACGGATACCATCGCGGATTACCGAGCTTGGCATCAGTTCACTACTGTCGACCACCGTTAAGATGTCGAAGAGTTGGTCTTCCCACAGTTGTCCAAGTCATAGTGATGTCTTGCATGACTTTCTCAAGCCTATTTTGTCTCACATGGGTACATGTGCAGATTATATGTAATGTCTTGTCAAGTGTAAGTTCAAGTGTCGATAGTTGGATGTAACAGTCATAGAGTAGATGAAGAGTCATGAGGGTAGATGAAATGTTACAAAGAGGGATGTCAAGGGCCACCCCACCCTTTCCTATATATAGTTCCTCATAACTCATTGTAGAGGCTTTTGGTCAGCGAAGATTCTGATAGGAGTATCTTAGAGAGAGCTTGGATAGTATTGTAACGAGCCTTGGCTTCTCCAATATGTAGAGCTAGTATATCACTTTGGAGGAGTAGGCGACAGTGGTTGTAACGTTTCGTTGTCGGAACTAGTGGTTGGTCATGGTTGTATTGTATGACTGTAACTTACACTTCTTAATATAACAGAGCCAGCGCATTTCATGCATATGGCGTATTGTATTTCAGCTATCTTGCTGACTCTAAATGATATATGTGTATGTTTTCTTACACATGCATGTGTAGTTATATTCTGTATATGTATGTATGAATCTTACTAAAATATGATATTGATTTAACCATCACTTTGGATTTCTAGCTTAATTTCCTTCCATGTTATGATGCATCTTTTCTCGTGTGTTCCTTTCTTAACTCCATGCTTTCACAGGTTTCCAAGGGGCACACTCACCTCACCCTCCGTGTGTTACAACCGCTCATGCACCTTCCTTGACTTGTCGCATATGTCACACCCTTGCTATCAATAGGGACATCTTACTTGCCTCTGTCTGAAACTGCGGTCAAGGCGATATCTTATGACCCACTACTGGGACTCCTACACCAAATGGAATGAGGTCTAGTTGGGACTTCTTACCAGGGATATCCCCTGACATGTTGGCGGGTCCAGCACTGCCAACACTCCCCAAGTGTTTTCCTCTAAAGAAAGCAGCAATGGATAAGCTATGCTGGAATTCTTCCTCTCATTTGGTCAAAGAAGTACATACCACACTTCTATTTCAACCTTAGGTCTTGGCCAAATCCTCAATATGGAGCAAGCTCTAGAAGGAAAATGCCATCCCCAAATTAAACTCCTTTTGTTGGCATTTATTGCAAAAGAGAATACTAATTTATGATAATCTATGAATGTGAGGTATCGCAAGGCTCTCTCATTATCCTCTATTTGAAAATTTGGAAGATTCTATTCCCCACTTTTTCCTTGCTTGTCCCTTCTCGAAAGTTGTATGGACCACTGATCTTGGACCTCTCTTTCCTAGGACTTGCGGGCCACCTGATACTAAAACATTATTTTAATCTTAGTAGAAATCATATTTGAGCTCCCTTCTTACCAAATCCCTCTTCAAATCTCTTTGGATCACTCTTCCCAAATACTTATGCTGGCAGATTTCGCTACTTAGGAATAATGCAACCTTTAAATCGATTAAACTTTCAACTCATGTTTTTCCCTCAAAGCCCTTTCTCTTTGTTTTGAATTTAATTTTCCTACCCTTGATCCTTCTATGGCCTTTTTGGAATAGCAATGGCTTACTCACTAGGCTTCCTCTTCCCCTCCCTCTCGTACTTCTTTGACTCAAAAAACATAACTCCTCGCTTTGGAAATTGTGCCTCCCTCCCAATGAATTTGTGGAATGGAGGAAAAAAAATCAGTCATGGATTCTTCAATTATATGGTGCATCTAAGTGCAATCCTAGGGTAGCTGGAGAAGGAGGGATATTAATAGGTCCTAATTGAATAACCAAGGAAAACTTCTCATGGGTTATAGGGAGAAATTCCAACAACCATGTCGAAATGTATGGATTCTATTTGGGTTTAATCATTACTCACAATTGAGGTGGTTTGGATATCATCATCATGGGAGATTCATCCCTGGTTATATGGAAAATGAGAAACGAATCTCTCCAAGAGACAATACACTTTTCCTCCTATCACCAAAGAAAAAGTCTCCTTTTAGCTTTCTCTAAGTCCTCCTTTTTTCACATCCTCAGAACCCTTGATTCATAAGTTAATCTCTTAGCCAATAAGGCTTTCCCCTTAAGAGAAGGATAAACTGAAATAAATGAAATTAGTGGCTTCAATAATATTCCTAGTTTCCTATGTTGGTTAAACCTGCTAATCCTCATTATCTCTGTGTTTCTTTTTCATCCTTTGTTCCCCTTGTGCCTTTCCCCTTAGTAATCCCCTCATTAATAATTTGGCAACCATTTGCACCCTTGGAAATCCATCCCCTATTAAATACCCACCTCTCCTCCCTCGTGCTAGTTGATGCTCGATATCTTGCATTTTTGTTTACACTTGGTGCCCTATATAATTGTGTCGTGGCATCGTTCGATCATTTACATCATGTTAGCACACTCTCCACGGGCTCTCTTACCCGAATTGGAGTTGTTCAGCATCTTATCTTACTGGTGTGCTCAAGATTTTGGCTCCAAGAGATTTTTAGAGTTCTTCTCACTTCATCCCTACTAAAGCAATTATGGAGAAAGGTGTCAGTTAATTGGTGGCTCTAGAAATTTAAGGCTTTACTTAGTCATAAGTCCAAGACAAGGTATAAGTTGTTTGAAGAGAGGTCTGATGAAAAATATTTCATAACCACAGCTTCTAAAATTGGAGATTTAAGTTTTCCTATGGAATTTTGGAAGCAACACTTATATTTTTGGGGTGTTGGTAGTTATATTAGGAAAGACAGGTCTAGCTTGATAGGTCCTCCTCAACTCCATCTCCGGTTGATAGTTCTATCGCCTCACGATTCGTAGGGCTCTAAACTTTATTTGATACTTGTTGGGGCAAACACTTGGATTACCAATCATCTCTTTAGGCCCTGCCTTCTTGGAGTTACCATCATGGACTCAAGTTTGGGAACCACAAAATATTCCACATCCATTTGTGAGTATTATCAAGGCGCATATGAAGCCATATTCTCTGATATTTATGATCTGAAAGTAAGGTACTATCAGCAAAGACCTTCTGAAGGAAGACTCTGGGAATACACATTGGCATTGCAACAAAAGATTTCAAAGCTAGAAATGACATTAACACCCTCCACTACACCCTCGCTGACACCAACCTGAAAAATGCACAAGCAAGAAAAGATAACAGTTGCTCTTCCCTAGGACCTAGACCTCAATCATCCAGCTTCCCCCCATGGATAACTTGTTTTGTTCATTAGGATTTTTATGTTTTGTTAAGATCAGTTTTAAATGTGTTAGACTCTTACATAAATATTTATGCATGTATTCTTCACATCTAGCAGTAGCCTTGTTAGTTTTTGGGAATTATGTCTATGTAATTTGGGTTTGGGGATCTAGATGTTGTTGGGAAGCACAAATGACTATGAAATGTTTGTCAATATTAATACTATTGAGTTTTTTCACGACTGGGCACAGATTTAATTCCATAAGTACTCATTCTTGTTATATATATATATATGTATGTATGTATGAATGACACATACATACACATGCATGCATACATACATACATATATATATTTAAAGTTAATAGTTATATTTAAGGATTAAAAATTTAATAAAAATGTGATTATTAAAATTAGTTTAATTTAATAAGTTAAAATATTTACTAATTTTTTTTTTAAAATGATGTTTTTAAATATATATTAAAATTAATATATATATATTAATTTGAAAAAAAAAATTGAACTGAAACTATTTATATTAATAAGCAAAATGGAGAATTGCATAAAGAGTATCACGATCTTCACCCTAGCCTAGAGAATCTAAGGAACCTGAAATTTCTATTATCCCACATATTAGAGCCAAAGCAAAAGTTACTCTAGAGTACATGATTAATCATATTTACAACCCATACATAGCAAATAAAAAATATAATAGACAATACAGATTGACTTCAAAGTCCATTATAGTAAGGAAAACCAAACATAGATAAAAAAATAAATAGATCATTAACTCCCATAGTAACCTCTTCAAAAGGTACATTGTAAGTAAAGATTAATTTTATATTAAATTTTTAAATACAATTTTTTTTAAAATATATTTTTAAATAATTTAATTAAAATATTTACCTATTGGGCATAAATATGATAAGAATAGAAGAAACAAAGTGTCAATATATATCATAGATCTAATGGGGTCAAAGGGAAAAAATTGATCAAGAATACAACAGAGGATAAAATCGATCTAAGAGAGACATCACAATTCAAGACAAAAATATAAAAAAACAAACAATAACTAGAGAACAAGATCACAGACTTATATTACATTGAGGGCATTTCCCTTGATTGGATTTCTTACGTAGAGGAAATATTACAAATGTATAGATGGGATGGGGGGTGCGGGGGGGAGTTCTAGATTTCTCCTCATGTGAAATGCATGGTTGCACAACGAATCTAGAAAGTTAATGGGCGGTGTGGTAGGTTCGGCTGAAGACAACGTTGGTCGTGGATGGTCATAGCTTTCGGCGTAGGCGGCATCGGTGGCTTTTGTTGTGTCGACTTCATTTGACTTCACATTTAACATTCAACCACTTGAATCCAAATGAATAATCATGAATCAAGTCACATCGAGTCCTATCATGCCTCTACATAACTCATGTTTATTTCTTGGTAGAATCTTAGTGATCATATCAGCAGGGTTTTTACCTGTATGGATCGTTTTTAAGGATAATTGACCTTCCTCCAATACATACCAAATATAATGGTACCTTAAGTCAATGTGCTTGGTTTTTGAGTGAAATGTTGGGTTTTTTTCCAAGTTAAAGACACTCTGACTATCACAATATAGCACATACTTGTCTTGCTTTATTCTTATCTCTCCTAGGAATCAATGCATCCACAACATCTCTTTACAAGCTTCTGTTACAGCTATGTACTATGCCTCTATTATAGAGAAAGATACTATTATTTGCAGCCTTGATACTCGAGATAATTTTGCTCCTACAAATGTATACAAATAACCTGTGGTGGAATTTCTGGTGTCCATATATCCAGCCTTATCTACATTTGTAAATCATTCAAGCACAACCTTATTATAACCAAAACATAAACAATAATGACTATTACCCTTGAGATATCTCAAAATCCATTTTACTACTCGTCAATGTTGTTTGTCTGGATTGGCAAGGAACCTGCTCACTACTCCCACTAAATACGCAATGTGTAGTCATGTACATACCATGGCATACATCAAGTTGCCAATCATTGAAGCATAAGGAATCTTTCTCATTTCTTCCTTCTCCTTTTCATCACTATGACATAAATCAGTACTCAACTTGAAGTGGGTTGCAGGGGGTGTACCAACTAGCTTAGCATCCTTCATATTAAACCTATCAAGGACCTTCTTGATATGGTTTTCTTGTGACAACCACAACCTTTTGTTTCTCCTGTCACGCATGATCCTCATGCCCAATATCTATTGTGTTGGACCCAAATCCTTCATTAAAAATTTGTTGGCAAAATCCTTCTTCAAACTATTGATCATATTCTTACCATGCCCAACAATCAACATATCATCCACATATAACAATAATATTGTATACTTTCCTTGATCATACCTCTTGATATAGACACAATGGTCAGCTTCCAACCTATGGATGTAACACCCTCCTCCCACATCTACCCAAGTAGTCGACCAACTGGGGTAAACATGTGATTAGAAGTTACTATGATATGAATCGGCCTTGTAGAACACCTTAAGGATGTGGAACCAATGGAAATACACTATACAGACCTTCAATATCAGCAATAGGACCCCTAGGAACCATACCAACCTTTCTGCTAACCAGCACCTGGGTCCCACTAAGTATTTAAGCTATTAAACCTTTGGACGCTCCCATGCTATGGGAATGCCCATGTCTAGAGAGCTCTGAACGCTCCCACAAGCCTACATGTCATGAGATAACAAGGAGAAATAACCTCGTATTAATGATGCAAAATCCAACCCGGTATGGGACTACCACATTCCACCTGACCGTAGACATGGTTGAGCCAAATTTGTCTTTAGCCAGTCACCCCTATGCCATATTCAAAGCATGAATGTGGGATCTCATAAAACACATCAATCAAAACCATCTAGGGCTTCCAAAGGCCAAATCACCTCAACCCATCAAACATTTATTCCACCTCATGATCGGACATCACAAAACCATCATCAAATTGGTCTCTACCCAAGCCTTCTAGGGCTCGAGACCATTTTTTCCAACCTGAATTCTAGGAATAGTAACTCAACCCATGGCTATTGTTAGGATCCAGAGCATTTGTCCAACCAAGGCTCCAGGACTAGTACCTCAACCCACAGTTGCTGCCAAGCTCTAGAGTGTTTGTCCAACCAAGGCTCCAAGGCTAGTAACTCAACCCACCAAGGGCTCCAGAATGTTTGTCCAACCAAGGCTCCAAGACTAGTAACACAACCCAAGTTGTTACAGGGCTTCCATAGTGTTTGTCCAACCAAGGATCTAGGACTAATAACTCAACCCAATTGTTTATAGGACTTCCAGAGCATTTGTCCAACCAAGTCTCTAGGAACGAATAACTCAACCCAAGCTAAAGGAAACATGAGAGCTAACCAAAAACACAAAGGAATGAATCCACAATACCATGGCTATCCAAGAAATGGAAAGGCTAGACAAATCCACTATCAACCCCAGTGATCATCCATGTCAATGATAGATCATAACCAAGAAATTGCATGCATGTGTCATGTATGCCAAAACTAGTGAAGAAAACATACATGGAACTCGTACCTGCAAGAAAAACTCGTTGTAGTTGTTGATCCCGATGTCCTCTTACGCTTTTCTTCTCTTCCTTTGCCTTCTTTCTCCAAAACTCTAAGTATGTCATACTCTCCAAGAGATTTCCAAGAAAAATTTAGGTGTCCAAGAATATGAGAGAGAGAGAATCGAAGAGAGCTCCACCAAAACTGAACTGACCAAGACTGCCAATTGATCCTCATAAGCCTTTTTATAAATGAGGCCTTTATTTCCCTCATTTTCCATTATTTTCCTTCATTTTTATCCTCACATGCAACCTGTGACCTTTCACCTTCCTTTTCTCCTAATTTCCATTATTTTCATAAGTAAATTACAAATAATGCCTCGTGCCTTTCCAAAGCCTTTGCCAATTTCCTTAGCCATAATAAATCGAAGTGACACCCCACTAAGATATTTTTCCCACCATTCAGCTTGGAATACATGTCCCATCACCATGGCCTTGTATATTTTTACATGGATTTTTAACTAGGGTTGTTACATAACCCTCCCCCTTGGGGGGACACCATCCTCGGTGTTTAATGACACCTATGACCAACAAGACTACTGAAAACAAAATAGACTACCCATGGAGCTTTATAACACAGCTCGTTGCAATACTTATAATGACCATAATCTAAAACATGACAATCATATCATTTACTGGGGCTTTATAACATAATTCATTATGGTATTTACAATCCACATATACTTATACAAATTTGCTTCAACCAACAAATAACCATACTACCTATGGAGCTTTATAAACTAGCTCGATAGATTATTTACAATAATATACACATATATACATGTGCTCGACCAAAAAATAAAAGGATACGATGCTCGTATCAATCAACAAGGGAATCTAGAGGCTCACACCTCCACCCTCAAAGGTAGTACCGGGATTCACCTTCTTCCTAGGAAGTCCAAAATCCATTGTCAAAGTCAAAATTGCATCCAATGTTCAGCACCACTTGTCCTCTCAGTGAACAATTACCGGCTCATTGTTCCAGGGAGAACTCCCAATGTGCATTTGATTCCATCTAGCAATGATAATGACAAAAACAAATATATCCCTGACCTTCCCTTCCTTACTACAAGTCCCTTAGGAAATTCGATCACCCCCTTCGTGCACTCACACACCTTCCAAGTTTTGCTAGCACCCCCATCCTAGGAAATTCATCCCTTGGCAAGGCTTCCTTGCATCAAAAGATACAAAAACCAAGGCATATCCCTGCCTGAAACCATCATACTGATCATAGCACGCTCATGGAAATCAATGGACATTATTGGGTACCAGTGTCCCACAATGGTCGTGCTCCTCAATGCTTTACTAGCATACTACTGCATTTTCCAATCCTTTTTGTTGTTTATAATTCTTGCAGTCAATTTCAACCACCCAACTGGCATGTTCATGCTTTCCTGTACTAAGCACATAATTTCCATTAGATTCAAAATAAATTGAAATAACTTCAAATCACGCCTCATTGGTGGCCCATCAACAAGGTACACTTGCAACTCTGTTTGCTTCCTGTCACAACAATTCAAACTAGCATCTTTAACCAAATCATCATGTATCAACATACCACATCAGGTTAGCTCAAAAGACAACCATCATAGATTAAAATCATAACTCACATGTAACCATCATAAACCATAATCATAGATCACATGTAATCATCATAAACCAGCATAATAAATCACATGCATAATAAAACTGAAATAAAATATTGATACTTATCCTTTAATCAATCCTTAGATTCTACCTTGTTCCTTATTCTGTACACACACCACATCGGTTTCCACACCCGAAAAACACCCAGCGCCTTCTCCTCAACCATGTGCACATACACATAGTGTGCATCACACATATACAACCACACATGACATACAACACCATGAAATACATGCACCTACACTTGACATACAACTCATACACCTACACCCAGTGTACAACGCAACACAATACGTACACTTACATTTCATGTACACCACCACAGAATACATATACATACACAGAGTACAAAACAATGAATACACATGTCACGATACCATGGCTGCACAATGCACATACACAATATCGCATTCCCGTAACACGGCATGTACGACATGCACACAATACCACATGTACACTAGTACCATATGTACAACATGTACACAGTACCACCTGCACAAAGCACCACCTGAACAACATGTGCACAGCGTCACATGTACACGACACCACTTGAGCAATGTGTACAAAATGCCACATGTACATCATACCACCTATACAATCTGTACACAACACGAGACGTACACAGTACCACATGCATGACATGTACACAACACCATATGTGCAACATGTACATGGCACCACATGTGTTGAAGAAAGTGTAACTAGGTTCGGTCTTCATAAATGTACTTTTGACATGTGTATCTATTCAAGAAAAGAAATACTATTTTTGTTATATTTATCAATGAGTTTCTTGCTCATTGAAATAGGTCTAGCACATGTTAAAGTGTTATAGGTGAGTCAAAGAGTCAAAATAAAATGTTGAAGACCTTAAGGGCATGTTACACCAGGTATACTTATGTATTCCTCCAAGCAAAGTCACAAGTCCTCTCCTAGCAACAACATCACTAAAGAAGAAAATTCGAAGTGGAAAAGTCAAGTAGGCCTCAAGTCGACCTAAAAGAGGGATATACCTCTATATATAGAGGTTGTCCACTCCTCCAATGAGAAGAATTCTTCACCTCTAAAATCAGCGAAGGTAGAAGGCAAGATAAAGGGCAGCGAAGGTAATAGAAGGACGAAATAAGAGTCTCCAAGGGTAGCAAAGAAAGGAGGAAGAAGATCGAAGTGTAATAGGGTTGTCTTAAGACCTATTACAGTCACACTTGTGAAGAAAGGAGCCTCTTGTTGCGGTCATTACAGCACTACTATCATATTCATATAATCTCATTGGTTGGGCAATCAAAGTAGGCCTATAAGGCCTCTCACTCAAGTGAAAAAGGAGCTCTCCCAAGCGAATAAGAAAGAGTTCAATCTCACAAGGAATCCCCTCACACGTGCAAAGAAATAAGGTTGCACTACTGACATAACAAGTTGGAAACTATATCTCAAGAAATACCTCAGTTGATCAAGGGAGAAAGGACTCCTCATATGTGAAAGAGTTCACTAAGGATTAAGGAGAAATATCTCTTCTAGAGCTAGCATAACAATATCTATCATCAGTTGTTGGAAGAAGAATGAAGTGTTGGGAAACAAAGTGTCGAAAGAAGGAAGGACTTGACTTATGCTTGCAGGATATTCTTGTAAAGGGTCTAGGGTTTGGCATTGAACAATAAGAAGCTTCAATAAGAGAAACTTACGAAAGGGTTTTCTTCTCTAAGAGAGAGAGGTTTTTCCCTAACACTGAGCCAACATCTTGTGTTCTTGTTCTTATGTTTTGGTAGTAGTTTGATGAAGTAAACTTACATGCATTAATAAGAAGAGAATAATATTAAGCTAACAAGATAAATTGTAAAAGAGCTTCACAAATTGCTATCAAGTCTAGAATAATCCTACTATATCTAATTGCCCTAGATTCTTCAACAACATGATCACAGCAACACGTGTACAATCATGCACACAACACCATATGTACATAGCACCACATGTACAACATGCACACAACACCATATGTACATAGCACTGCATATACAACATGTACATAGCACCCTATGTACACAACACTGCATATCCAACATACGCACAACACCATATGCACACAACACCACGTATCCATCATGCACATAGTACAATATGTACACAACACTACATATCCAACATGTACATAACACCATCTATACCCAGCACTGCATACACAACATTTGTACAACACTATCTTTACCACGTGGAGCATAACATCGCATCAACATGTACACACACTATATATACACAACAATACATGCGCACATCACATATGCAACATGTACGACACATACAACATATGCACAACAGTAGTACCACACATCCAAAACCACACTGTCTCTATTAAGAAACCTTGCTTCCAGTATCTTATCCATGCTTGTCACAGCATGTCGTGGACCACTCTTCTTTAATTTAACTGATGTATCCCTCAAAGTTACCTATCATAACATAAACTTATACATAGTACAAGCATACAATATCAATTCATATCCACATGATGCTAACCTCATATATTTGTCATGACTACTCTTCCCACTTGATTCCCCATGAACCAGGAACCTCTTCATGTCATTCACCTGCATAAGCAATCATTCCTCCACAAGAATGATTCCTAACAACCCTGTCAGACAACAACATACATACATACATATATATACATATAATTATTAGCATTAAACAATCTATCAGACAATGACATACATACATGTATACATATGAACAACAACATAAAACAATCATGATCCTTGATGACCCTATTAGATAACAATGTACATACATACATATATGCATATAAACATTAAAATAAGCATGATCAAAACATAATTACCAAATATCATAAGGTCAAGGTTAAGAGAACTCCCTTTATCCATGCACAACACGCACAACATTGAGAACAATTGTCCCCAACATAGAAAAGGAATCAATTGCCTCAAATATATTTACTTTGTATTTCCTTATTACTTTTCTCATGATTGTCTTTCCATCATCCATTTACACAAATGGACCTAACAAATCCAACTGGTTGTTATTCTCTTTCCTTCAACTACCCTTATACATGCACCCACTTCATCTGAGTCTTACGTTGCCTACTGGATTTCATTCAGCTCTCTCCGAGCTCCACTAACTTTCCTCTTTCCCAACCAATTCCCAAGACTTAGAACTTAAAAGGAAATCACAAGAAACAAACAAGAAGAAAACCAATAACAATACGACACCACAAACAAAGTGGCATGATCATGCACTAGACATAACAAAATTGCAAATCAAGCGCAACCAAATCACAAAATATCAAAATCACAAGACTAGCAACAAACACCATGACTCAATCTCCATGGTTCCCAGTGCTTCTAAGGAAAATCTCAACCTGAGCCTTCTTCATAATCTCATGGCAATTTCCTTTCCATGCAATCCCCTGCATCATATTACTATAAACACATAATTGTCAGTGTATAAATAAACATAACAACATACTAGTTGCATTACCTTGTTGTGCCAAGCAATTTTCTTGCAACTGAACACATTCACACCATCTCTCAAGGGATTCCAATTCCCTTGACAGATCCACCTGTAACTAGAGACTAGCGAATATACCTGTCAAATAAAAGTTCATGAATCTAGCGCATATCCACATAATGCCAGTCGAAATCAAGGTTAAGAAGACTTCCTGTATGCATTGCACTCATTCATTTGGAATTAGGGTTTCCAAACATAGCCAAAGGAATTATTGTCCAATTTCTTTCTTTTACCTTTCTACTTTGTTGCAATAGAGTCTTACTATGCACTATCACACCACCCAACTGTTAGTTATATAACACATCAACTATTACCTTGTCAAGCTAATACCAAGAATGTTACCCTGAAACTGCTCACACATGTTAGCCACATGTTCCAAATATCAAGACAATCATATCTATTAATTTGAAATCAACCTTTACCAAGACTAGCAATCATGTCTTAATCCATACTCAACTCATAGCCATTAGACATAATGTTACAACTATCACCTACTACACTCAAGTACATATCAACTGTATCAACAAATATGTGTTAGTACAATCATCTTAAAACAAGATCATTTGAATGCATACCCATATCATGTGATTAATCAAACATTCGACAATGGATAGACGACATAATAGACAACAAATCTCAAATACCAACTAGATGACATAATAAAACATTCAAGCACAAAGTAGACGGCATAAGCAAGCTCATACCTTGATGTATCTCGAGGGAGGCAATCTTTTTTGCACAATTAATCTAGATTAGCATGATATAACTTCACAGCATATCAACTCAACCATAAATAAGGTCATGATATCCATAATAGTCACTAGATGATATGTCCACATCATAAGCTCATAAACATTTATCATTTATACATAATAGTCACATCTACACAGTCAGTCTAGATTAGTATGACATAATATCACAACATATTAACTCATACCTGAATGTCATAACCCTAACCATTCGAATAGACCAATCCAACTTAGCATGATACATATAATATCATGATCTTAATGTAATAACCCTAATCATCAAGTTACTAGCATATAACAACAACAAGTTATATATCATGCTCATCAACAACATATAACCTAATCATCTGATCCAGGTGGATATTGGTGACCACCTGCCTATTCCACTTGGACCCCCAACATTGTCTCTTTCAGTTTTTGGATTTCCTTAATTGTAGCACAATTTACTATTTTTGGCAATTTTTCGGGTCTTGAACTTGCGAAGCCGTTTTGAGAACCCTTGATCTAGGTGGATATTGGTGGCCACCCTCCAATTCCACTTGGACCCCCACCATTGCTTCTTTTAGTTTTTTTAGTTTCCTTAATTGTAGCACAATTTACTATTTTTAGCAGTTTTCCAGATCCTAAACTTTTGGAGCCGTTTTGAGGCCCTAAACGACATTTTTTTTAAATATACCACAAGCGATTTTGTATCTAAACTCATCTTTTTCGTTGTAGTCCTAGGAGAGATCTTTCCAACAAGTTATCATGCACGTCAAACGGAGATAATATGATCAAGTCACGACCCCGAGAAGTTGGCTATCCAAATCACCCCAACGGGGCCCATAAACCCTCACTGTTACATCTCCTTAGGTTAGGGTTTTGGTTGTTTAGGGTTTGCTCTTATTGTTCAATAATAAAAAGTTCCTTGAGCCTCATTGTAGTTCAATTCAAAGGCATGTAGCCGCCACATCTCTTCTCAGAGATAAGCTACCATTGCCCTAGCTGGTGTATTTCCATTTCTGTTTGTAAGCATATTTCAATATTTTGCATTAATGAAATGAAGTATTATTTCCATTGCATCTTTGTGTTTATGGTTATCTCTGTAATTTGTTGCGTTCCTGTGTAAGTCTGGATCAATGGTATCAGAGCGATCTGCTTTTTTTCTCTGTTTTTCTTTGCATGTCCCCAATGAGGTCGATATATAAGGAGTTAGGGCTTGAACTGGTCGAACCTTTACAAGACTAGCCTCACAAATCCTGACGGCCTCCCATGGCAGATGAAAAGAAATACAAGGGGTTAGGAGATCCTATCAAAATCTTGCTTCGAAGAAGCCCTCGAGCGACAAAGAAACGCGATGATGGACAGCTTTTCCCAAATCCTTCAACAACTTACCAGGGGTGATGCATCAACTTCCAACAACTACTCTAGAAACACCACATTGTTTAAGCTACAAGTTAATTTTGAAATCCCCATATTCGAGGGTCAGATAGATGCAGATGCCGTCAATAAATGGTTAAATCTACTAGAGGGTTATTTTTTTGTTCATGATTTTTCCAATCGGGAAAAGATTATTTTCGCTCTTCTCAAAGCATCCCCCCACGTCAAGGACTAGTGGGAAACCTACTGCGAGAAAAAGGATGAAAGTACCAGCTCACTATTTTCAGCCGCACCAAGTTGGAATTCATTCCAAGATGCCATCAAGGCGCAGTACTACCCTATCGGAAGCTATGAGGATCAATACATAAAGTGGACCACACTGCAGCAGGGAAGGGACCAAGAGGTGTCGGAGTTTACCATCCATACCCTTCACACAAAGGTATCAAGGATTCAGAGCAACATTTGGTACTCAAATACCACAACTGCCTACACAAGTTCATCTAGCAAGAAATAGAACTCCTGAACATCTCCTCGCTCGTAACGGCATACCATTATGTCGTCAAGGTCGAGCAAAAGTTTAAACAGAAGAAGCGAGACTTTGGATCTACAAATATGAAGCAAGGGAAAGGTGCCCCCAAACTGCAGAACAAAGGACAAAGCCAAGGTGGGGCAGCCCAAGACAACCCACCAAAGCTACAAGCAAAGAATGGTGTCATGAAGTCGAAAAGGACACGAGAAAGTGGTGTGAGTTCCATAAGAGCTCCACTCACAACACAAGTGAGTGTCAGGCGAAGCAGTCACCGATGGCTGAGCTAAAGGTTCAGAATCAGATGCATGCTCTGACTCTGAGTCAGAACCTGACAAGGGGAGTGAGAAATGGAAGCAGATTATCGATGCAGAGCCCAACGCCATCGTTGCCACCACGAAGATCTAGAAGGAGGAACCCAAAGATCCAGAGGAGGAGGAGCGTCTCTTCCATTCCCAAATGTGGGTAAAGGGCTCCCCGCTATAGTTCATTGTTGATAGTGGGAGCCAAAAGAACCTCATTTCAGCAAAGGTCATGAAGTGGTTGGGCTTACTGACCACATCACATCCACAACCGTACACCATCGGGTGGCTTCACCAAGGACGGGATCTTCACATGATCCAGCAATTTCACCTTCCATACAACATCAAGCCCTTCATGGATGATGTATTGTGTGACATTTCTCCCCTTGAAGTTTGTGATGTATTATTAGGACAACAATACTTGTGGAAGCGACATGCTATGTATGAATCAAGGCCTCATGTTGTTATTGTTACTTTGGGAAATAAGTTGTATAGGATACTTATTGCAAAACAATGCAGTAAGCTCATTTCCAAAACCGAGAAATTTTTTTTCCTGGTGATACACCCTCAAGGAAAGAAGAAAACGGTGGCCACGAGCTCCAGATAGGGCCCCTCCGCACGACAACTACAGATGGACAAGGTCATGGAGGAGTACAAGGACATCTTCACCTCCCTTGCAAGGTTCCTCTGCACTATCAGGTCAAGCACTCCATCGATCTGACCCAAGGTGCACCGCTGCCCAATGGACCAATCTATCGGTGCTCCATTCTGGAGAACGATGAAATCAAGAGGCAGATTCAGGAGCTGCTACAAAAAGGTCACATCCATTCGAGTTCATCGCCCTGTGGGAGCCCGATCATGTTCGTACAGAAGAAGGGTGGGACTTCGAGACTTTGTATTGACTATCGGACGCTGAACAACATCATTTTCCATAATAGGTACCCGATCCCATGGATGGATGACCTCTTGGACCAATTGAAGGGGGGGAAATATTTCAGCAAGATCGATTTGAAGTCAGGATATCACCAGGTACCAATCGAACCCTCTGATGTGTGGAAGACTACCTTCAAGCCAAGGAGGGAATTTTTGAATGGTTGGTTATGCCTTTCAGATTGACGAATGCTCCTGCAACCTTCATGAGGCTAATGAATGACATCTTGCGGCCATTCACAAAATCAATTGTAGTGGTATACTTGGATGACATCCTAATCTTCAGTGAGAGTTGGGAAGAGCAACTCCACCACATCCGACAGGTTCTCCAAACACTGTGGCAACACAAGTTATGTGCCAATTTGGAGGAATGCACTTTTGGCAGGACCCAGGTTCAGTATTTGGGATACATTATTGATGAACAAGGGGTGCATGTGGATCCAGCCAAGATCCAAGTCTTTGGGATTTCCCATCTCCAATCACTCTGACAAAGCTCCGCAGATTTCTAGGTCTTGCCAACTTCTATTGCGGGTTCCTGTTGGGATTTTCTCATATCACTTGGCCCTTGAGTCAAGTCACCAAGGGAGGAGCGAAAGAAAAATTATTTTGGTTTGAATCTCAACAGAATGCATTCGCAGAGTTGAAATATTGCCTCTGCTCAGCACCAGTGCTCACATTACCAGAATTGCAACAACCATTTGAGGTAGAGACAAATGCCTCTGACTATGCTATTGGGGCAGTCCTTACTCAACAAGGGCATCCAGTGGCATATCACAGTGACACACTTTCAGACGCAATCCAGAAGTATCCCACTTATGACAAAGAGATGTATTCCATTATACAGACCTGCCGAAAATGGAAGCATCACATTTTGGGGAAGGAAACGGTCATCCACACAGAACATTGACCCCTGCAGTTCATACGGACCCAAGGAAAATTCCAAAATTATCACTATCAGAAGTGGTCCACATACCTGCAACAGTTCCATTTGAATATCAAGTGTAAGAAGGGAAGCACCAATAATGTTGCAAATTGCCTCAGTCGACCACCAATCATGGTGTTAACCACCGTGATCAACTCCTATGGGCACAAGGCTTCTGATTGGCCACTTCTCTACAAAAACGACCTAGAATTCGGCCACACATACCAGACACCCTTGAATGGTCAGCATGTTTGAGATTTTCACCTTTTCTTTCCTTCAAGCGAGCGTGCTAAGATGATTTGGGAAGCACACTACAATTGAGCTGTTAGACATTTCGAGGTCGAGAAAATGGTGGCAGTATTGTAGAAGTATTTATATTGTCCGAATATTTGACAAGATGTAGAGAAGTACATCAAATCATGCACTGTCTCTGCCATTTCCAAACCAACCATTAAGAAGCAAGGCCTCTATACCCTGCTACCTACCCCTAGGCGACCTTGGGAATCCATCTCCATGGATTACATGTCAGGCCTTCTTTCCACAAAGCATGGAAAGGACTATGTTTTTGTGGTCTTTGACAGGTTCTCGAAGATGGCCATTATGGTGGACTACAAGAAGAATATCACAGTCAAAGCCACTGCTAAACTCTTCTTTGAACGAGTGTGGGTACTGTTGTAACATTTTTTTGTTTTGATAAGGTAAAATAAAATAGTCAAAAAATAAAAAATATTTTTAAAAAATGCTAGTTAGGATATGGACATAACAATAGTGAAAAAAATGTTAATGAAAAAATCTTGATGATCATGTCCATATCAAAGAAAATGTTAGGTAGATGCAAAAAAAACAAATAAACTCTAAAAGTGAGAAAGTCTAAATGCCACTACTATGTTTCTACAAAATAATGATTGTGTGCAGCTTGTCTTAAATGCCACAACCCATGACAGTCAAATAGTTTAATCTTGACTGCTTCATGCTTTAAATTTGATGTTATATTTAGAGGATAAAGATCTAGCCAAACTGTTTAATCTTGGCAGATCAGTAGTTAGGTAGAGAATAATAAGGTGCTCATTAGTTTAATCTGAGCCCTTAGATGTTATAAGGGTAGATTTAGATAGTTTTCTTTTGTAAAATAAAAATAAAGGAAAAGGGTTTTGCTAACTTAAATGCACCCATTAAGTGAAGAAAAAATGATAGGATAAGATAAGGGTAGGTAGAGAAAGGTTGCAGAAGTTTGATTATTGATTGGACAAAATGTACATTTATCATGTTTCTATGTCCATGAGGCAATTACACAAAGCAAAAGAAGAGCTACAAGATAGATTAATTTATTTCCCATTCATCCCCATTCATCCCTATATTCACTAATTTCACCTTCCCACCTTCATATAATTCATATTCATTCATTTTTCCATAAAAAAACCCCTTTTCCTAAGGTCAAAACCCTTTTTGCCTAGGAAAAGAGAAAATCCCTTGTAAAATCCCCTTTTACCTGAAAAAACCCACAAAAGGTGTTTACCCTAAGTATTGATGCATATATATGAAAAGAAAATAAACTCATAAAAGGCATAATACTTAGTATTTTCCCCTTTTCCGCTCATATTTCATATAAACACTAACTATAGTATTTAACCCCTAAAATTCCACTTTCCCGTATATTATTAACTCCTTTATAAAATAACTCGAAACCTTAGTTTTATCATAAAACTATGTATTTTCATATCGCATCACAATATTGGCAGATCGCAACCTTTCAACGTGCATCCTCTTTCACCGATTGTGATATGCGATCAACGATGGGCCCGGACCTGACCAAATATATATTATAATCCATATTCATATCGCATCTGCCTCCATCGCAAGTCCCGCTAATAGCATAACCCTCCACCATTACGATCTCCGATTGCGATGCGCGATGGACCCAATGCAATATATATCATAACTTAATGCCATATTGCATCCGGCCCCTATCGCATTCCCTTGCGATGGGCCTTCCCTTGCTAAACTACGATAGTGATATGCGATTACTCTGGACCCAATATCATTATCCGCCCAAGTTCATAAATTTTCAAATCCGCCATATGTGTTTTGCGAAGGTTTTCTGTGTTAAATCGTTTTTACGATTTAAACGAAGAATTAACCCTAACCCTCCATTTCACCACTAATCTAGGTTTTTAACCATAATAAATCCATTGCCGCCATAATTAACCATTGAGACCCTCTGTACTACTCTTTCACTCCATCACTGTCTGATCTAAGCCATTCAAATCCAACGACCCTCGACGATTTTGGGTTGACTCTTTGTATGGGCATTACCCACCCGAAAAGCAGTGTTCCACCGTCCTCCTTTGCTACGTGTCAAGCTCAGATCATTTCGGGTGCCCCTTCCCAAAACCGCCCATGCTTCATAAAGTGGTGCGATGAAAACCACCTCCCGCATAACGACAAAACGGCCATTGTTAATTTTGTGCCATAATTCAAATGAAACACTGTTTTTCCGTTTAAATGCCAAAATCACCATTTTGCTTTGTTTTCGCCTGTTTTCACAGTAAACCCTCCATAAAGCCTCTATGACCAATTAAGTCATTGTTTCACCTTCTGATACGCTATGGACTCCTTCCAATGTCCTTTCAAGCTCAAAAAGGCCATTCACAACCATCTCTGTCACCTTGTTTTTCTTAACAGCTTCTGTGTTTTGTAGGTAAAGACCCCTGCTCCAGGCTTACAAAGAAAAAGCTTGTGTACAGTTGGAAGACAAATATGAATATCATATCAATTTACTTTACCTGTAACATAAAATCTAAAGTGATTTAATGTTGAAAAACACAGTAAAAACCTCAAATGCACTGTAAAGTTAAAAAGAAATAGTAAAGGTTACTCAGCAGGGTTAAAGGAGATTTATAGAGTTTAAAGAATATCAGATGAAAGATCAAATGAAGGCAAATAAACTAACGCAAATGATTCAAACAATCTAGCATCTTAAAGGGAAAAATATCAGACAACAAAGCCAGCACAACCTGAATAAAAGGGACAGCAAGAAGCAGTTCAATAGTTACCCCTATCTTCCTGCATGAAGATCTTTTCCTTTCCTAGAATAAATATCATTCAGGTTTGGGATATTTTTTAGTTTCATTATTGTATAAAGAGCTCTCTTCTCAAGATGTTATAGGTTCGAGGTTCAAGATTCATTGTTCATTGCTTGTTAAGTCTTGACTGTTAATTCTACCTTGAACCTGGAAGCCACCTTTGAAGGAAGATTTTGTAGACACTTGATGTACTCAGTCTTTCTGGAACCTTAATACAAAGCAGAGGATTCTGAATTTGGTTTTACATAGTTTGTTTTATCCTGTAAGTTTTCCAGTTATAAATCATTATGTTTTTCTTCATATGCTTATGACTTGTAGAGATATCTAGGTAGGAATAATTGTGTCTCAGTTACTTTCTATAAGCTCCTAAAGTGATCATCTATTAAGAGAATGGATTAATGAACTATATGTTAGCTAATCCCCTCTAATCAATAAATAATCAGCATCTTGTGTAAGCATTAAGTATACTGCCTTGAACCTTTGGGACGTAGTTTAGAAGGTTTTCCTACTTATTTTGTTCTGTTTTACATTCTGGAAACTGTGATAATCATATTTTTTGTTGTCTTCTTGTCACCACTATTTTGACCTATATCATTGTGTAAAGCTTTATAGCAGCCCTATGCTAAGATATTAATATAACCCAAAGGATTAATTACTTTAATTCTACATCTGTCTTCATTCATTGATCTTCCAAAACTAAAACCAAAAACCCCAAAACAATTATTTTAGATGCTCTGGTATTGGTAGTTGACCTACTACTATCTCAAAGGTACAACATCAGACTGACACCATTGCCGGGGATTCGAATTTCATTTAAGTTTCCCTTGGGACAACGATATTCATTCATTATTTTCCTTTAAAGGTGATTAAAGGTTTAGAAAGGTTAAAATCATTCACCTAGGCAACTCCACGCTCCCAAGCTGGCACCTTTTAAACATACCGGATCTCGTTCAAAAGCTGACCTGGCTATTCCTTTGTCAGCTCCTGAAAGGCTTCTAAGAAAATCTAGTTCTAAAAGGGGACACCATCCATCTTCATCTTCTTCTTCAGTCCTACAATCTGAAGAATTAGAATCATTTGACCCCTATAGTAATATCCCATCTGATCCTGATTACTCCCATGTATCACCTAGGATTGCTGAACTTCTAGATAAAGGAGTTGATTTTAAATCAGCCTACCTTATTCATTCATTAGAATCTCATCCAATACCCACACTATCATCAAGATCACCTAAAAATGAATCTGATTTGGGTGTTAATCTACCAGAATATAAGCCCACAAATTTCATATCCCCTACCACCTATCATTTTCCTTCCATTTTTGACCAAACTAAAGCTTCTTCTTCTAAACAATTTGAGGAGACTTTCTCTATATATTCTAATCCTCTCTTTGAAACAAAAGGTATTCCTTTACATGTCCCAAAGTTAGTTCTTAGGACTCCTTTGAAGTCTTTCAGGAGATCTCCTCCTTCATCTCCTCCTTCACCGCCAAGTAGTCCATCAACCCCTCAATCACCATCTTCTTCCTCTACTTCTTCTTCATCTTCTACATCCACACAAACACCTCATACTCCACCTGGACAAACTCATACACCTCATACACCACCTGTTGTCATGGATTTTCGACCTATTGTACAGGCTAGATATGCTGCCTCAGTCTTACCTAATAACCTTGATGCATTCCCAGCTGGATACTTAAAATACCTTCCCAAGTACAATGGAGAAATTGGTCCCTCATCTGAGGACCATCTTCAAGCTTTCCTAGACTTTGCAGAAAACATGAATATTGAACAACAAAATGTGTATGTGGGATTGTTTGTACAGTGACTTGAAGGAAATGTGAGGATTTGGGTTAGGCAGTTACAAGCAGCTACCATTAGAAATTGGGAAGAGCTTGCAACCATATTTAAAAATCAATGGGGTGTGAAAAAGGATCCTATTTATTTCCTCACAGAATTTGAAGAGCTTAAAAGGAACTCTGGTGAACCAGCATCAGATTTTATCAAAAGATTCAACAAACTCTATCACAAAATGCCTGCTGATTGTAAGCCCCCTGTAGCAGCAGCTAAGTCTAGATTTTCTAAAGCTTTTGATGATGACTTTACTGTTATGCTACGAGAGAGAACTTCAAGAACTCTTGAAGATATGTAAACAAATGCTATAGAAGTAGAATCAAATAGCGCAGCCTCAACTTCTTTAAAACTTAAGGAAGAAAAGGCCCAAAGAGAACTCAAATCTGTTCAAAAAGCCTCTAGTTCCTCTAAGACTAAATCAGAAGACTCAAAACTAGATGAAATAACATATCTTCTTAGAAATCTATCAAATAGGATTTCAAATATTGAGAACCAACCTAGGACAATACAACAAACAGTTACTAGACCCGAAAATCAAAATCAAGGTCAGTATAAAAGAAATCCACCACTACAAATTCTTCAAAGACTTAGCAATGATCAACAGGTTCCTACTCCTCCATTGATAGACGACCAACAACCTGATGATAATACTATGACAATTACTGAAGATATTGATAGTATGGATTCTTCTTCCAATCAAACAAACATTATTCCACTCTCATAGCAAAATCAAGTTCAAGAAGATTAGGAAGCTTCACAAGTCTCTAAATATCATGCTTTATGTGAATTTTTAATTGCAGAATTAAACAAGAGGTATGATCTTAGGCCTAGGCCTAGTCCTAGGAGACCTCCAAAGGAAACTCTAGTAATTGAACCACGTACCAAAACTATTAAAGCTCAAACAACTCTTATTCAGCCCTTAGATCAATCAATTGATACTTCCCAAACTGGTAAAAATATTTTGACTGCATTTAATGTTGAAAAAGAATTAGAGAGGATTAAGATCCCAATTCCACTGTCAAAACTTTATAAAAACCTTGGTTACAGAATCCAAGTCACAAAATGGATATAAAATACCTCGGTTGATGCTGAAGGTGATGTCATAAGTCTGCAAGATGAAAAACCAGTAGTAGTTTTTGGCCCAAGTTCAGACATGATAGATAAGATAGTGCCTCCTTTCTATGTAACTCTTAAAACAAATGACTCCATGTTGTATAATTGTATGCTTGATTCAAGAGCATCACACAACCTTATGCCAAAATCTATCTTGGATCACTTGAAACTTGACATAACTAGATCCTACCATGATCTGTACACCTTTGATTCTAAAAAGGTGCCCTTTTGGGATTGACCAAGGATCTAGTGGTTACCCTTGCCAAAATTCCAGTGAAAAGTGTAGTACTTGATATTGTTGTCACAGATATCCCTCCCAAGTATGGAATGCTCCTTTCTAGGTCTTGTTGTGCCAAATTAGGGGGAACTCTACAGATGGATATGTCATATGCTACTATTCCTGTTTATGGAGGAGAGAAATTAAGATTATATAGAGAGGTAAGATTTATACATACTGTATGTAAGATTGACCAGCCAAGGAACCATCCAATTTATGCAATAGATCAAGACTTTGGCTGTTTTCAACTCACTTCAAACCAACATAAAATTCAAGTCAAAATTGAAGAGGTAGTTGAAAGTCCTGAACCAAACCAAACTGACATTTGGAAACTGTTCTTTGATGGCTCTTGCACGAAATATGGGGTAGGAGCTGGAGTAGTTTTAATTTCACCTGAAAAAGAAAACATAACCCAATCATGTAAATTAGATTTTGAAGTTACCAACAATGTCGTTGAATATGAAGCTTTCCTTTTAGGATTGCAATTAGCCAAAAGCTTAAAAGTTCAAAACTTAAATGTTTTTACTGATTCATAGCTTATTGTTAAGTGAGTAAGAAATGCTTGCCATACCAACCACCCTAAACTTAGGTCCTACCGAAATGAAGTATGGGATTCAGTTGAAAACTTCTTTGATGCTTTTAATTTGACTCATATTCCCAAAGATCAGAATATTCATGCAGATGCCTTAGTTGTCTCTGCCAATTCTTTTAAAATTCCTGATCATACTGATTTACTCTATCAGATCCAAGTCAAATATAGGCCATCTATCCCAGATAATCTGAAACATTGGAAAATATTTCAAGATGATGAACAGTTGAAATCATTTCTGCAGGTAATAGATGATTTTTCATTTCTACAAATTGATGAAGATAGAACTGAAATGAATGAAAATACAGATGGAAATGATACTTCATATTTTAAAATCAAAATTTCAAATCATGACATTATTCAATTATCAAATAATTTTATTCCAAAAGGACTCATTCCTTTAGAAAGAGTGTTTAATCAAAATGATGTCCTCTGAAACCCTCAGTCCATTTCTTCAGAAGATGACATAGAAGAGATTAACATTGGAACTAATGAATATATTAAAAACATCAAAATACGTGCATCTCTAGATCCTGAGATCAAAGCTCAATATCTTAAGTTACTGCAAAATTATAAGGATTTTTTTGCTTGGAATTATGTTGATCTAAAGACCTATGATACTTCATTAATACATCATAAGATTCCTTTGAAGCCAGAAGCAAAACCTTATCAATAGAAACTTAGAAGGATAAATCCAGCCCTTCTACCAACTATAGAAAGGGAGATTAAGAAAATGCTAGATGCTCAGATCATCCTCCCTCTTAGATATTCTAATCGGGTTGCAAACCTAGTTCCTGTTAGAAAGAAAAATGGAGAAATAAGACTCTGTGTGGATTCTAGAAACTTGAACAAAGCATCACTAAAAGATAATTATCCTTTGCCCAAAGTGGTGTAGTTACTTCAAATGGTTTCAGGATCACAAAGACTTTCTATGCTTGATGGTTTTTCAGGTTACAATCAGGTGAATGTTGATACAGCAGACAGAGAGAATACAACCTTTACTACACCCTAGGGTACATCCATGTACGCTAGGATGCCATTTGGCTTAACCAATGCTGGAGCAATGTTTCAGAGAGCTATGGACATAGATTTTATGGGTCAGGTAAATAAATTTGTGGTTATTTATCTTGATGACATAACTATTTTTTCTAAATCTGATCGGAAACATCTAAAGCACTTGATGAAGGTTTTTAATAGGTGTAGAAAATTTGGAATATCATTGAACCCTAAGAAGTCCTTCTTTGCTGTCAAAGAAGGTAAACTGTTGGGCCATATTATTTCAAAGGACGGAGTAGTAATTGATCCCAAACGAGTATCTGCCATTGAAACATTGACCTTACCTAGAAACAAGAAGGAGATTCAAGCTTTTCTAGGCAAGATTAATTTTCTAAGGAGTTTTATTCCAAATTATGCAGAGATTGTTAACTGACGTGCTCTGAAAGGACCATGAAGTCAAATGGAATCCCTCTTCTAGGCATGCATAGCCAACCCTGATTATACTAAGCCATTTAGTATTTTCTCTTTTGCCTCTGAAACAACCCTTGTCGTCATTCTATTACAGAAAAATGAAGATTCCCATGACCAACCCATAGCCTTTTTCAACAAGGTTATGAGAGATTTCGAGCTTAAGTATGACGTCATTGAGAAGCAATCTTGTGCCCTTATTCAAGCCCTGAAGTCATTCAGGATGTATGTCTTACATTCACCTATTACTACTTATGTCCCTAATAGTGTTGTGAAAATTGTCCTAACCCAACCAAACGCTGATGGGAAAAGAGGTAAATGGATCACTCAAATTCTGGAGTTTGATCTAACTATCAAGACTACCAAGCTAGTAAAAGGTCAAGGATTAGCCAAGCTTCTAGCTGAATCCAACTGCAAAGTACTTGGAATCAATTCTGTTTTAGAAATACAAGGGAAAAATACACAAGAAACTTCCCTTCATCCTCAAGGGAAGAATACATAAGAACCTTCCCTCCTTGCAAAAGGGGAGAATCCACAAGAACCTTCCTTTCCTCCTAAAGGGGAGAATCCACAAGAACCTCTAACTTCAAAGCAAATTAGTCCTATACACATTGATGAAAAATTCTTGTTGTCTAACTGGTATCAAGATATTGTAAATTTCTTGATCCATTTTGAGTGTCCAGCATCATTCTCCAAAAGCCAGTGTAAAACCTTTAAGTTAAAATCAGTCAAGTACTACATTATAAATGCAAATTTATACTGGAAAGATCCATTGAATATTTTGTTATTATGTTTAACAAAATCAAAAAATGAAGGAATCATTGATCTGTTTCATACAGGATTTTGTGGGGGACATTATGCTTGGAGAGCAACAGCATACAAGATTCTGAGGGGAGGATTTTATTGGCCCACATTGTTCTTACAAGTAGGGGAAAAAGTCAGAGGTTGTGCTCCTTGTCAAATGTTTGCTGGTAAACAAATATTAGCAGCTCTTCCACTCGTTTCATCAATAGTTTCAGCACCTTTTTCTCAATTGGGATTAGATTTTGTTGGAAAGATTCACCCCACTTCAAGTAATCAGCATAGATGGATCCTCACTGCAACAAGCTAATTTACTAAATGGGTGGAAGCAATTCCAGTCAGAAATGCTACTGATGCAGTAGTAATTAAGTTTATTGAGGAGAATATCTTATCTAGATTTGGTTTCCCAACTCAAATTGTCACTAATAATGCAAAGCCTTTTCTAGTGTTAAATTGATTGACTTTTCCCAAAAATATCAAATTCTGTTACATCACTCAACTCCATACTACCCTCAAGGTAATGGCCTTGCATAATCATCCAACAAAAGCCTGGTAAAGGTAATAAAAAAGACTCTAGCTGATCATAAGAAGAGTTGGGCTTCACATTTGATTTATGCAGTGTGGGCAAACAGAATTACTCCCAAAAGTGAAGAAAAAATGATATGATAAGCTAAGGGTAGGTAGAGAAAGGTTGCAGAGTTTGATTATTGATTAGACAAAATGTACATTTATCATGTTTCTATGTCCATGAGGCAATTACACAAAGCAAAAGAAGAGCAACAAGATAGATTAATTAACTTCTCATTCATCCCCATTCATCCCTATATTCACTAATTTCCCCTTCCCACCTTCATATAATTCATATTCATTCATTTTTTCATAAAAAAAATCCCTTTTCCTAAGATCAAAACCCTTTTTGCCTAGGAAAAGTGAAAATCCCCTGTAAAATCCCCTTTTACCCGAAAAACCCACAAAAGATGTTTATTCTAAGTATTGATGCATATATATGAAAAGAAAATAAACTCATAAAAAGCATAATACTTAGTATTTTCCCCTTTTCTGCCTATAATTTCACCTTTTCCGCTCATATTTCATATTAACACTAACTATAGTAGTTAACCCCTAAAATTCCACTTTCCCATATATTATTAACTCCTTTATAAAATAACCCAAAACCTTAGTTTCATAATAAAACTATGTATTTTCATATCACATCGCAATATTGGTGGATCGCAACCTTTCAACGTGCATCCTCTTTTCCCGATTGCGATATGTGATCAACGATGGGCCCGGACCCGACCAAATATATATTATAATCCATATTCATATCGCATCTGCCTCCATCGCAAGTCCTGCTAATAGCATAACCCTCCACTATTGCGATCTCTGATTGCGATGCGCGACGGACCAACGCAATATATGTCATAACTTAATGCAATATCGTATCCGGCCCCTATCACATTCCCTTGCGATGGGCCTTCCCTTGCTAAACTGCGATAGCGATATGCGATTAGTCCGAACCCGATATCATTATCCGCCCGAGTTCATAAATTTTCAAATCTACCATATGTGTTTTGTAAAGGTTTTCTGTGTTAAATCGTTTTTACGATTTAAACGAAGAATTAACCTTAACCCTCCATTTCACCCCTAATCTAGGTTTTTAACCATAATAAAGCCATTTCCGCCATAATTATCTGTTGGGACCCTCCATTTTACTCTTTCATTCCATCATTGTCTGATCTAAGCCATTCAAATCCAACGGCCCTCGGCGATTTGGGTTGACTCTCTATACGGGCATTACCCACCTGAAAAGCAGTATTCCACTGTCCTCCTTTGCTACATGTCAAGCTCAGATCATTCCAGGTGCCCCTTCCCAAAACCCCCCGCGCTTCATAAAGCGGTGCAATGAAAACCACCTCCCGCATAGCGACAAAATGGCCATTGTTAATTTTGCGCCATAATTCAAATGAAACATTGTTTTTCCGTTTAAATGCCAAAATCACCATTTTGCTCTATTTTCGCCTATTTTCATAGTAAACCCTCCATAAAGCCTCTACAACCAATTAAGCCATTGTTTCACCTTCCTATACGCTATGGACTCCTTCCAATGTTCTTTCAAGCTCAAAAAGGCCATTCACGACCGTCTCTGTCACCTTATTTTTCTTAACAGCTTCTGTGTTTTGCAGGTAAAGACCCCTATTCCAGGCTTACAAAGAAAAAGCCTACGTGCAGTTGGAAGACAAATATGAAGATCATATCAATTTACTTTACCTATAACATAAAATCTAAAGTGATTTACTGTTGAAAAACACAGTAAAAACCTCAAATGCACTGTGAAGGTAAAAAGAAACAGTGAAGGTTATTCAGCAGGGTTAAAGGAGATTTACAGAGTTTAAAGAGTATCATATGAAAGATCAAATGAAGGCAAATCAACCAGCTCAAAGCATTCAAACAATCTAGAAGTTTAAAGGGAAAAATATCAGACAACAAAGCCAGCACAACCTGAATAAAAATGACAGCAAGAAGTAGTTCAATAGTTGCCCCTATCTTCTTGCATGAAGATCTTTTCCTTTCCTAGAATAAATCTCATTCAGTTTTAGGATATTTTTTAGTTTCATTATTGTATAAATAACTCTCTTCTCGAGATGTTATAGGTTTGACATTCAAGATTCATTGTTCATTGCTTGTTAAGTCTTGACTGTTAATTCTACCTTGAACCTGGAAGCCACCTTTGAAGGAAGATTTTGTAGACACTTGATATACTCAGTGTTTCTAGAACCTTAATACAAAGCAGAGGATTCTGAATTTGGTTTTACACTATTTGTGTTATCCTGTAAGTTTTTCCAGTTATTAATCATTATTTTTTTCTTCATATGCTTATGACTTATAGAGATATCTAGGTAGGAATAATTGTGTCTCAATTACTTCCTATAAGCACTTGAAGTGATCATCTATTAAGAGAATGGATTAATGAACTATTTGTTTAGCTAATCCCTTCTAATCAATAAATCATCAGCATCTTGTGTAAGCATTAAGTATACTGCCTTGAACCTTTGGAATGTAGTTTACAAGGTTTTCCTACTTATGATTGTTCTGTTTTATAGTCTGGAAACTGTGATAATCATATTTTTTGTTGTCTTCTTCTCACCACTATATTGACCTATATCACTGTGTAAAGCTTTATAGTAGCCCTATGCTGAGATATTAATATAACCCAAAGGATTAATTACTCTAATTCTACATTTGTCTTCATTCATTGGTCTTCCAAAACTAAAACCAAAAACCCCAAAACAATTATTTTAGATGCTCTGGCATTGGTAGCTTACCTACTAGGTACACACTTTGGGATCCCACAGTCTATCATCTTAGATCGGGACAGCAGGTTCCTCAGTACATTTTGGTCTAGTCTCTGGTCGATGCTGGACACCAAATTCACTTAGTCCACAACCTTCCATCCTCAAACTGATGGCCAGACATAGGTTGTTAACAGGATGATCGTACACATTCTGCACATATAAAACTCAAAGAATCCATGCACATGGGACAAGAGCCTCCCCTATTTTTAGCACAGCTACAATCGGGCTCTCCATAGCTCGATTGGCCACAGCCCTTTTTAGGTGGGCCTGGGATTCCAACCACTATGTCCCATTGATTTGGCCATGCCACTTGTAGCTACTCACTCAGATTTAGCTCTTGTCCAGTCCGAAATAGATAAGGCAAACAACTTCATTGAGCACATCCAACATATTCGCCAGCAGGTCCATGACATTCTGGAGAAATCAAATGGCAAGTACAAGCAGCGACATGATCAACATTGGGTGCCACACAAGTTTCAGGTGGGCGACAAAGTCTGGTTGCGTTTGCAAAAGGAATGCCTTACCAGAGCCTATCGGAAACTCAAACCACTCCGATATGGTCCTTACGCCATTACCAAGGCTATGGGAGACAATGCATTTGAGCTTAGAAGTCCCCCATTCCTTGGCCTGCACCTAGTGTTCAATGTGGACCACCTTCGGCCATACTTTCCACCATTACTAGACATATCTGACATTGCAGAACATCTCACACCCACAAATTTAAATCCAGATTGCATGGGACAAGCTGAAACTGATCGGATCATGGACACACAGATCAAGCACACTCACCAACAGAATATCTAACTTTATCGAGTTGTCAATGTAGGTCAACTCCTTCACTAGGGAAAGTGGCTCACCAAGGACCAAGTTTAATAGAAGTTTCCTCATCTCATGGGGGAACTCAACGCAATGGGGGCCATTGCTTCCTAGGGGGGAGGGGGGGGGATTGATCCAAGTGGATATTGGTGGCCACCCACCAATTCCACTTGGACCCCCACCATTGCTTCTTTTAGTTTTTTCAGTTTCCTTAATTGTAGCACAGTTTACTATTTTTAGTAGTTTTTCGGGTCCTAAACTTCCAGAGCCATTTTGAGGCCCTAAACGACGTTTTTCTTGGAAATATACCGCCAACGATTTTTTGTCTAAAATCACCTTTTTCATCGTAGTCCTCGGAGAGATATTTCCAATGGGTTATCATGCATGTCAAATGGAGATAATATGACCAAGTCACGGCCCTGGGAAGTTGGTTGTCCAACTCATCCCAACGGGGCCCATAAACTCTTGGTGTTACATCTCCTCGGGTTAGGGTTTTGGTTGTTAGGGTTTGCTCTTATTGTTCAGTAATAAAAAGGCCCTTGAGCCTCATTGTAGTTCAGTTCAGAGGCATGTAGCCACCACATCTCTTCTCAGAGATAAGCTACCATCGCCCTAGCTAGTGTATTTCCATTTATGTTTGTAAGCATATTTCAGTATTTTACATTAATGAAATGAAGTATTATTTGCGCTACATCTATATGTTTATGGTTATCTTTGTAATTTGTTGTGTTCTTGTGTAAATCTAGATTAACCCTAAACGAAGTTTTTAGGGAAATCAGAGAGACCGTAAACATCCCAAATCGGCTTGCTTCCTTATTTTCATCTTTCTCTTCGAAATATTTGAAACGAGGTATTATGATAGTCAAACAGATATTGTATTCCAAAGTGACGACCTGGGGAAGTTGATGTACCAATTTACCCAAATGGGGCCCATAGTTTTGGCACTTCATCTCCTAGGGTTAGGCTTTTGGATGTTTAGGGTTTTCCATTATTTCTCAAGAATAAATAGGCCTTTGAGCCTCATTGTAACACAGTTCAAAGGCATGTAGCCACCACATCTCTTCTCAAAGATAAGCTACCATCACCCAACCTAGCTTATTTCCATTCTGTTTGTAAGCATATTCCAGTATTTTGATATTAATGAAATGAAGTGTTATTTCTGTTGCATTTATGTATTCATGGTTATATGTGTAATTTTTTGCATTCCTGTTTAAGTTTGGCATCAGTCGTATCAGAGTGGCCTACTCTTTCTCTATTTTTCTTTGCATGTCCCCAACGAGGTTAAGGTATAAGGAGTTAGGGCTCGATCTGTTTGAACCTTTGCAAGACCAGCCTCACAAACCCCGACGGCCTCCTATGGCAGAAGAAAAGAATGACGAGGGGGTAGGAGATCCTTTCAAAATATTTCTCAAGGAAGCCCTCGAGCGACAGAGGAATGCAATGATGGATAAATTTGCCCACATCCTTCAATGACTACCCACAGGCGACACATCTTCATCTAGCAGCCACTCTGGAGGCACCACCCCTTTTAAGATACAGGTTGTTGACCCTCAGTTTTGATCCATTTTTGGTTAAGGAAACTTACTTAAATCTTATATTATCTATCCATTTTCCATCAAGTCCACCTCATTTTGATGTGTTTTGTGCACATTCAGGTATTTAATTTTAATTTTGCAATTTCTATAAGTTTTTATGAAAATTGAATTTCAAGTGCAATTTTTGGACAGAATCAGAAATTCCCTTAATAGCTATAAGGATGTCATACTTACAGAACATATGGGCTCGAGCTAGATACATGAATGGAAATCTTGGGAACTAGGACTGAACTAAATCCAATTGGTTCGGTCAAAACAAGCTAAATCAGGCCCGGTCAAAGCTGGTCAAATAGGACCAGTCATCCAGAAAATCCCTAGGAAATAGGGCAGTTTTGTGATTTCATGGGATTGTCCATATTTTTAGTGATAGATTGGATCGCTTCAACTTGGATATATGGATATGAGTAGATAGAGTTGTTATATAGACTTTATATAATTTTGTTTCATGATCTTCTATTTAAAGCCAAAACTTTTAAGGCTTATGTGTATAGTTTTTGTATAACTTTATGCTAAGACATTTGAATATTTGAATTTAATTTGAAGAACTTGTTCTACTTCCATTTTTTTGTTCACTAGTGTGGATGAGTGACTGAATTTTCAGTAGTTGATAGCATCCTCAAGTGTGCAAGGCAAGGGTGGAGTGCCCCCACTGTAAGCTAAGTACACTTCATTGTTAAACTAGCTTAATTTTCATGTACTAGTTGCTTCAGAATTATTTACTTGTTTTGTTTTAGATTTACTTACTTGAATTGATGAAGTAATGATTTATATTGCTGATAAATCTTAGCTTTTTTGTCACTTTGAAAAGAAGGGACAAGAAAGGGTTCAAGTTAAATCCTCCTTCTGTTGAATTAATGGATCAAAACTAGAATTCATCTTTAGTGTATTTAAGCAGTTTTATGCAATTTTAGTTTTATAACAATAGCATAATAATGAGTGAATTGTGATGAGGAATACCAAATATATCTTAATTTATGAGTCTCCTTCATTGTTTATTCATGCATCTTGAGTTGTTGTTAATTAATGATTTTTTATTTCTATTCATTTAGCGATATTGTAGAAGAAGGACACAAATGGATCTCTTAAGTTAAGAGCCACTTCATCTCACATACATTGCAGAAGTGAATTAGAAATTTTCTAAATAGATTTATATTTATAATATGCACTTCCTTAATTCCTTATATTTTATCTTCTAAGCTTTGCTACATCTAATATCCATACATTGTGGACATGCCTCCAAGTTTTACAAACCTAGATTGATAATGAATACTTGTGCTAATTTGTGTTAATAAACTAGCTCAACATTTTGGCACTATTGTCAGGGAGGCATTCATCAACATAGTCAAATAGAAGATAAACAAAAACACTAAATATTTGATAAAACAAAAACAATAAAAATTCAGTTATGTTACATTTTTCTTAGTTATGTTTCTTTTTGCCTAGAAATAGAGATCCTAAAGGTAGATTTATTAAACAAAACCCCCCATCAATAGAAGTAGGACCATCAAAACTAATCACACCGGTTGCTGGTAAACCAACAATAGAGGAATTAGAAGGAAAAAAAAGAATAGGACAAAGATTAACTTTAATTGAAAGACTTTGTTACCCTGGGAGGTGAAAAGAAAACAAACTCCAAAAGCAACACCTACTTCAGGAAAAAAATAATAATAATAAAAATAAATTAATTAATTAATTAAAAATTAAAATAAAAAAATTAAAAATTAAAAATTAAAAAAAAAAAAATTGTTGAAGTAAATCAGCCCATTTTTCAATCCATAGATCAACCTGTTTTCGAACAACCTGAGTCTTAAGTTGTCACCGGAATAGCTGAAGCTATGACAAAAGAAGGGCAGGGATCTGTTATCTTTACTCCTGAACAAAGACTTGAATATGAAAGACAACAAATAGAATGGAGAAGACAAAGAGAGGAAGATGCAAAAAGAGAAAATGATAGAAAGGGAGAAGAAGATAGAAAAAGATAAATGATAATGAACAAGAAAATGTTGGTGATCGGAAAGCTACTTTTGGCTTTCCAATATTGGATACAAGTGCAATATTTGGAGAAGATGTGAAAATGAAAAATATTCCACCTTCTGTATTGCCTAACTTTTATGGAATGTCAATAGAAGATCCTGATTCATTTATGTTTGAATTTGACATCTTGTGTAGAACTTATGGATACACAGATGACACACACAAACTTCGTCTCTTACTGCTACTTTGAAAGTAGCAGCCTTAAAATGGTTCATGGGTTTAGGAGAGCAAAAAATAACTTCTTGGGATGAAATGAAGACAATATTTCTTAAAAAATACCAATCCTATTGTAGGCCTAGGGACTCGGAAGAGGATGTTTTCAGAATGACACAACAAGAAGACGAAAGTTTAGAAGAATACTTAGAAAGATTTTCTTATAATCTACAAAAATCTAAGCAACACTCGCTAAACCAAGAAATCATTCAAACAATCTTTCTCAAAGGTATAAGAGATGAATACCTTGACATTCTGAATGCAATGGGCAAGGGTGACATTTCAAACTTTCCATTTAATGAAATTGCATAATTATGTCAAAAATATTCTAGAGGAAGAACAAAAGTTGGAAGAAGAGATGTTAGTTCAAAAGAAACAAAATTAGCAGTAGGAGGGGTAACAAGAGTAGAGATAGGAAGCTTACTGGAAAACTTCAAAACTAATCTCCTAAGTACATTAGGGACACAAGTAGATGTTCTAAAAGCAAATAAAAAGAAAGAAGAACAAGAACAAGTCCTAGCAATCTTTTGTCCCAAATGTAGGAAAAAGCATGCATTAAGAGAATTTCCTTTAGATAGTGTTCAAGTATGTGGTCTTTGCAAAGAAAATCATTCAACATAAAACTATCTAAATTTGAAAGAATTGCAAATGAATCAACTGGAAGAAGTACAAGGAACAAAAGGTTTCTATTATGTGGCACCAAGAAGGCCTTGGAAGCCAAGGATTCTTCAGCAATTCCCTCAACAAATCTATCAGTGTCCTCCTCAAAACTCTTGGAGTACCCCAATGCCATGGCAAGCTTTGCCTCCACAACAATATCAAAACCAACCTCCACAAGGTTGCAGAGGATATGGTTATGGAAACCAACCACCTCAACAATACCAACAACAATACCAGCACCAATATCAACATCCATTTCTATACCAATGGTTCCAACAATATCCACAATCAGTGCCATTTCCGCAACAGAATTCTGCATATCCACAATCCATTCCATTTCCACAATATAATTTAGCACCATTACTAACATAACCACAGTAGTTATAGCTACCTTCAAACTAGCCCAGCCAGTGGCAAATCCGAGCAATAAAATGGATAAACATACATACAATGTGGAAGAAGCAATATATTTTCCAACATACTCCATTCTTCCCATAAATGATGTCCATTTAAGGTCTGGGAAAGTACTTCATAAAAATTCTCATCCAATCATAGAAGAACCAGCTAAACAAGGAGAACAACCTGAAACATCACATTTAAAAAAAAAAAAGTCAGAAGGGAAAGACTATCATAACTCAAACACCACCCTATCCAGAGAGGTTAGTAGAGTAGAAAATTCAAATGACCCTTCCTGAATTTGATATTCTGGATGAATTGAAAAATGCTTATGTAAAAATTCTTTTATTGCAAACAATCAAAGAAATACCAATTTATGCTAAAACAGTAAAGGAATTATGCATCAAAAAAACTGGTAAAAAGAAGAAGGATCCTACCAAAATCCAAGTCATTGGAAAACTGGCAAGCCTCATGTCTACAAAGACAGTAGTAGAAAAATATATTGACCCTAGTATCCCTATGGTTACTATTTCAATAAACAATTTCTCAGTTCCAAACACATTGATAGATTTGGGAGCATCTATAAATGTAATGACTACAGAAACAATGAAACATTTGCATTTAAACAACATTAAATCTACTACTACAATCTTAGAGTTAGTAGACAGATCTAAAGTTATACCAGAAGGAATATTAGAAGATATCATAGTCTCTTTGGATTCATGGGAGTATCCTGTAGACTTCCTCATTTTGCAGCCAAAAACAAACTTGAGAGGACATCCTCTAATATTAGGCAGATCATGGTTAGCCACCGTTGATGCCTTTATACGATGCAGATCTGGAAGTATGATTATTGCACATGGAGATGAGAGAAAACACATCACACTTTGTTCTCCTGCACAATCACCTTCTTTAGTATCAATGCTTGAAGAACAAGAACAACAGCAAACTAAATCAGTTCTAAGTATTAACCAAGTTTTTGATCTTAGAGAAGAAGAGGAGAGTGAAGATCTATTGGATCTTTTCGTCTCAGAACCATATATTTAAGAGCAGCTTAAAGTAACTTAGTATGAAGCTACAAGTAATCTTTTGAATCAGTGTTTTCAGGAAACCTGTACAATTCAATCCCTGCAAGAATCCTTCACAAATATTTTTCTTGTAAATACAATTACCAATTCAACAACAAAAACAATTGAGATATGTCCTGGAAAACATTTGAACATTGGTAACCATTTACAATCGTCACAAGAACAATAGGTAATAGAATTACTATAAAAATACTCAAAAAAAATTGCCTGGGATTACGCAGATATGCAGGGAATTCATCCCAACACATCTATCCACCACATCTATACAGATGACTAGATTAAACTAGTAAGGCAACCTCAAAGGAGAATGAATGCCATGATGAAGGAAATAGTGAAAGAAGAACTACATAAACTACTGCAAGTTGGGTTCATGTACCTATTTCAGATAGTCAATGGGTTTCTCCCTTGGTAATTGTACCAAATAAAAATGGGAAGTGGAGAATATGTGTGGACTACTGGGAATTAACAAACCAACATTAAAATATCATTTCCCGCTACCATTCATTGACCAGGTTCTAGACTCACTAGCTGGGAAGAAATTCTTTTCCTTTCTAGATGGGTTTAGTGGGTATAATCAGATTAGAATAGCAATGGAAGACCAGGAAAAAACAGCATTTACCTACCCATGGGGAACCTATGCATACAATGTTTTGCCATTTGCACTATGTAATGCACCTGCTACTTTCCAAAGAGCAATGATTGCAATATTTGCTGATCTGATCCATGAATGTGTAGAAGTCTATATGGACGATTTCACTATATATGGAAACACATATGACGATTGTTTGAAAAATCTTGAGAAATTTTTGAAATGATGCATAGAGACAAATTTGTCCTTGAGTAATGAAAAATGTTATATGATGTTAACAGAATGGATATTCTTAGAACTCTGTATTTCCTCATCAGGAATTAAGGTGGATCCAGCTAAAATACAAGTCATTATGAATTTAATGCCACCTACAGCTCAAAAGGAGGTAAGAATTTTCTTGGGTTATGCAGGCTACTATAGGCGATTTATAGAAAACTTCAGTAAAATAGCACAACCTCTATTCAAGTTACTTGCAAAGGATGTTGAATTCCAATAGAAAAATCATTGTCAAAATGCATTTCAAATATTGAAACAAAAACTATCAATTGCACCCATTCTTCAAGGACCAGACTGGTCTTTTCCATTTCATATTTCAACTGACGCATCTGATAATGCTATATTTGCATCACTTGGATAGAAAGAAAACCTATTCAATTATGTTATATACTTCATAAGCAAAAACTTAACACTAGCATAATTGAACTACACAGTCACAGAGAAAGAGATGTTAGTTGTAGTACATGCAGTAAACAAATTCAGGCATTACATAACAGGATACCAAGTATTTATTCACACAGACCATTCAGCAATCAAATACTTAACGAACAAATCAATCAAAAATGGAATAATAACAAGAAGGTTACTGTTAATGCAATAATTTAACATTACAATTCAAGATTGACTGGGGAAAGACAATCAAGTAGCTGATTTCCTTTCAAGGCTTCATACACCCGGTGATCCAAATCCTATTGCATATATTTTCCAGATGAACATTTGTTTGCAATAACTGTAAAAACACCATGGTTTGCAGATATAGCAAACTATTTATCCTCTGGGAAATTACCAGCTCAGTTCACAAAGAAACAAAAACGAAAGATCATTAGAAAAAGCTCTAGATATGGTTGGGTGAATCGTGATATGTTTTATACTAGCTCTGATTTAATAATAAGAATATGTGTTAGAGAAGATGAAATACTATAAATTTTTAAAGCATGTCATGACGAACCATGTGGTGGTCATTTTGCAAACAAGAAGACAGCCTACAAGGTGCTGCAATTAGGCTACTATTGGCCAGCATTCTACTATTGGCGCTCCTTATATGGCAACAATGTCCCTTCTTGGGTTAATTATTAGTTTACCTATCTAGTTATTTTCAACCTCAGTGGTCCCGAGTGTCCCAACTTCTGTCCAGCCATCTTCTTCACCTGAAAAACACCATGTTGATTCTAAGGTTTACCTCTCACCTTCTTCACCTATTTCGTCACCCTCCTCTTCTACTTCGCCTGGTGAAAGTTTGAAATCCAGTAATCGGGAGGCTAAGAATAAGAAGAAGAAGTCAGATAAGTGAGAGTCAAACTGTGCAGCTATTTCTCCAAATGCACTTCCCTTCGACAAACCTTCTGATCCTTTGTAGAAGGTAAAATTCTCTTACAGGCTATGTAAGGGTGACCATCTCCTTTGAGACTGTCCTGGTATTCCCATAGTCTTAGAGGTATGGTCTCAAAATCTGGATCGACCATCCCAATTGAACTTTGGATATCATTTCAATGCTACACCATCGGCTACCGATGGTAAGAAGAAGGGAAAAATCAAATTCCCCTGTAGGTTATGTGAAGGAGAGCATCTTATTCACCTTTGTCCTCTTATTGATAAATCTTCCAAAGTTTTCGAAAACCTTACAGCTCCTCAACCCCAACTTCCTGTTGGTTATCAGAGGCTTTCTTCTAACCCTCTCCTAGTTTGTAAAGAGACTGACTTGGATTCATCTCTTTCCCATCCTTCTCTTCCTAAGCATGACTCTCTTGTGTTTGTTCCTGACCAACCATTGGTCGAAAAGAGTGTCGACTTGGCTCCGCCTCCAATTGTCCACTCTATTTCCAAAGAGAGTAGTGATCATATTGCTCATGTTCTTCTCATCTCCTCAGATTCTCATGAATCGAAGAGTGGCCCTCCCGTCCCAGTTGTTCAAGACAGTCCTTCTTCTATTTTTGTAAAGCATGGGGGCAGTCCTATGACGCCCCCACCAAGTAGTTATGTTGTTTCTTTTGATTAGAGTCAATTCACTGCATTCTGCCTCCCATCTTATGTGCCTTTCCATATTACGGTACAAGCCTAAAATATGGTAGTACATAGCACTCTATTAGATGAAGGCTCATTTGTTAACATCATGCCTTCTACTACCTGGCAAGCTTTGGGATACCCACAACTTGTGCCTATCACCTAGAATCTGTTGGCTTTCAACAGAGGAGCCATTCAACCTTTAGGGATCCTTCCAAAGTTCCCTGTTACTTTGGGAGGAAAGACCATCTATACAGACATGATGGTAGTCCAAGGTCCCTTAGACTTTGATCTTCTCCTGGGGCGCGACTATGTTTATGTCATGGGAGATCTTGTTTCTTCACTCTTCTGTGTGGTTTTTTTTTCCACACGAAGGGAGAATAGTGACCATTGATCAATTATCTTTCGTCGGTCACCAAATGGCTCCAATCCTACCGTCATCCCCTATTGGTTCTCGTTTCCAAGCAGTACCCTACCCACCATAGGTCAATTATGTGGCTACCTGTTCCGTCTCCACATCTACTAATGATCACACAGATGGCATGGTACATCATGTATTAGGGGCATTGGAACCTGATCTATCATTTGTATGAGTTGACATGTGTTCCTCCCAAAGCGTAGTTCTCCTATCCAGTGAGGACCTCTTGGGGGCCATGTTCTCGTATGGTCCATGATCAGCGTACGAGGATAGTTCTTTTCTTGTGTCAACCTCGTTAAAAAAAGAAATAGTGTATGAGGATAGTTATTTTTCTGTGTCAACCTTGTTAAAAAATGAAACAGCGTACGAGGATAGTTATTTTTCTGTGTCAACCTCATTAAAAAATGAAACAGCGTACGAGGATAGTTCTTTTCCTGTGTCAACTTCGTTAAAAAATGAAACAAATTTCAAGGATAGTTTGTTCCTGTATAAACCTCGTTAAAAAATGAAACAGATGTCATGAGGATAGTTCCTGGTCCTATGTAAACCTCGTTAAAAAATGAAACAAGGTGTCAAAGCATGGTTCCTGGTCTTGTGTCAAGCTCCTTAAAAAATGAAACAAGGATTCAAGAGGATAGTTCCTGGTCTGGTGTCAACCTCGTTAAAAAATGAAACAGTGTCAAAGCATGGTTCCTGCTCTTGTGTCAAGCTCCTTAAAAACTGAAATAAGGAGTCTTGAGGATATTTCTTTACTATGTCAACCTCATTAAAAAATGAAACAACTCCCTTTTCCAAATCAAGTATTTGATTAAAATCTCGTCAAATCCCAGTTGAGTCTTTCCTTGATCTTGAAAGTGAAACTTCATTCCATCCACCTTTTAACAACCCGATGTCTACTTCGGTGAATGAAATGAATTTTGGGGGGCATGTTCCTCGGCTGTCATCATGCCGGGGGCATTCCATTTTTTCATCCAAGCATAGTTTTTCGTTTCAAGCTTGTGTAAACATGAAACTGAATCAAAGCATAGTTCCTCATGGTTCAAGCTTGTATAAAAATGAACCCATCTCCATTTTAACCCTCATGATTGCCATTTTTATCAACCTCTCCTGTTAGATAAGCCTTTGTTTTTCTCCATTCCATCGCCACCATCTTTTTGGTTTATCATTCGGTTTCACTTGGTTGTTTTACCCTTTCTTGAAGAACCGCAATGATGAGTGGTTTTACTAGCCAGCCTCTTGACCTCTTAGTTTTTTAGCAGCTCCACCATAACCAGAACTAGTTGCTACCCTTTATACCACTCGTTCCTCCAGGACGAGTCACCTTTAAGCTCTTTTTTGACTCATAAAAAAGGAAAAGATTGCCAAGTATTTTTCCCTTTTAGACTCATTAAAGCAAACAAAAGCAGGGAGTCATCTTTGAGCTCTTTTCTGACTCTCAAAATATGAAAATATTGTCAAGCTCTTATCGTTTTGAACTTGTTAAAGGTTACGAAATGTCGTTTACCTAGTATAAGTTTTCCCCTTTTTCGGGCTGGGATACAACTATTTACGAAAAGGTATACCTTCGTCAAACATGAATAGGAGGTTCTCTTGAATATTGTTTTCTACATTTTCGGGTTCGAGAGACGACTTTATGAAAAGGGACCCTTGGAGTTTTATTTTCCATGTCTTTTTCAAACTCTCTAAACATGAAAAAGATTATGAGTTTCACCTTTGTTAGAATCATTCAAAGATTAAACGACATAGGACTTGTCATTATGACGACACCAAGCTTATCCTTCCTAGGGCTCATTAAAATTTGTTAGGTAGGATCCATCCGAAGGATGGGCTAATATTACAAGCATATGTTATCCCCTTCAAGCTTGTGTTTCAAAAATAACTGGGGTACTCACCAGAAATGGTGGGGGAAAATTCGAAGTATTCATCAGTTGTATTCTTCACTTGAGGCAACATGTCGCTCTTGAACAATGACACTCATTTGTTGTTCGTGTCAGGTTTTGGGACATCCTCACTCTATCACTTTCCTTCCTGGGTTTGGGTTATCCATTTTAAACTATCATTTGATCTCTTCCACGTCACCATCACCTTTGATCCTATGACGTAAAACGATGCCAAACTCTGGAGTCGCATCATCCACATGTTCAAGAGAAGTCTACTTGCTTGTACAT
>APFE031347959.1:0-47063 GCA_000404065.3 Pinus taeda
TGTTAACTTGTTGAGGGCCCTGAAGTCGGGACACATCCGCCACTCCCCATCTTTCTTGAGGACCATGACCACTGGTGATGAATAAGGACTAATGCTAGGACGAATGACACCTGCTTCCAACAATTCCTTGATGATTTTTTCTATTTCATTCATTTGAGTGAACGGATATCTGTATGGTCGCACATTTGGGGGTTGAGCCCCTGGAACCAAGGTGATGCTATGTTCATGTTCCCCTCGCGAGGGTGGAAGCTCCTAAGGCTTGTCAAAGACCGTTCGATGGGTATTTAAAAGCTGCTGCATCTCAGGATGAATTGGTAGAGGTCTGGTTTCGACGACCTGGATGGCATTAAATTGTGCTACTACTCCATGATGGCCCTTTTTTAACAAATTTTCCATCCGATGCGAGCTGATGACAGAGGGTGCTCCCTCCTGGAGGCCATGGAGGGTATGTGTGGAGTTGTTCTGCTTAAAACTTAGATATAAATCCTGGAAATCCATTGTGATTGGCCCAAGGGTGCGGAGCCATTCAGCACCTAGGACAATGTCGCATCCCCCCATGTGTATGGCAAACATGTGGGTTTTCAACTGATAATCACCCATTTGAATTTTGACATTTTCGTAGTGGCCTTCACATTTCATTGTGCCCCCATCTGCAATTTGGACCTGGAAGTTAGAGACTGCCCGTACAAAACAATGCGTTGCTTCTGCGATTTTTTGATGGATGAAATTATGGGTACTTCCACTATCAATCAAGACTATTACTGGCCGATGTTTAAGAAAACCCCTGAGTTTGAGAGTTTGAGGGGAAGAGATTCCTGCCAACGCATTGAGCGAAATAACTCGGTCGTCAGATACAATCTCCTTTTGGTTGTCTTCTTCGATTGCCTCTTGTTCCTCAAGAGGTGGATCTTCCTCAGTGGAGCTGTAGTCAGTGGCATCTATTTGAAAAAACTTGGGCTTCTTGCATTTATGACCAGCGGAATATTTTTCATCACAGTAGTAACATAGTCCTTACTTCCTTCTCTCGGCCATTTCCTGAGGTGATACCTTTTGGACCTTAAGTGTCTGAATCATGGTATGAGCTTGTGGGGGACGACCTTTAGTGGGGAAATTGGGGCGGCTGTATTGGGCTATTATGGCACGTTCCACCTTAAGGGCTATCTGGCAAGCTTCCATCCATGTGGGAGGGTGGTGGAGTAGAACTTGAGCTTTGATGGCTTCTTTAAGACCACTGATAAAACATTCCATGTAGAACTCATCGGAGAGATGCTGAGTGCGGAAGGCTAAGGCTTCAAAAGCGGTGATATATTCATCCATTGTACCCGTCTTTCGGAGCTTAGTGAGACTGCCCAAAAAGGAGTCTCCCTGTTCAAAGAGATCGCGAAGAGCTTTGGAAAATTGGACCCAACTCGAAAAGGGTGCATTGCAATGCTGATGCCATTCCACCCATTGCCATCGTTCACTGTCCAAGTACATGGTTGCCACTCCAATCTTAGGCCAATCATCTTGGAGACGATTTAATTTGAAATATTGTTCCATTTGTGCTAGCCATGCGGACGGGTTAGAACCATCAAATTTCTTTATATCCAACTTGGGAGGTCGCTGACTGGGTGGGAAATATCTGTTGGGTGGTGGATGGGTGTGCCAGATGTGAGGAGAGTGGCTAGACTCACCCTCATGGTGTACATGGTCATTATAGTGGTCATCGAGAGCTGGCTCCTTGCCCTTATCGAGTGCTTGCCGTACCAGGCTAGATAGTTCATCAAGCGTATTTTTGAGCTCGTTCATATCTGTTTCAAGTTTGTCTAGTCTTTCATTGGCCATTGCTTGAACTCTAGTTTCTATCATAAACCAACATGAGGAAAAATTGGGACCGCAAATTTTTTTTTTGTGAAGAAATTGAATGGTACCACCGTGCTCAACTCGTTGTCCTGATGCTGATGGGCTAGATCACAAATAAGTGCTTCGGAAGATCTCAGACTTTTTTTTTTATTTTTTATTTTTTTTTTGGAAAGCTCCTAACGGAGTTTTACTCCTTCTTGATCAATACTACAGTCGTCAATTCCTGAAAATGTCAATGCCGCCAAAAGTCCTGCGAAAATTATAGCCAGGCACAGGAACCCTCTACAACTACTCCGATCTGGTGGATTTGAGAGATCTGAATCGTGGATCACTGCTGCTGCTGATCTGATAGAGCTGCGGGACTGATGTCTGCTGCTGCTACACTCGTTGATCTGGACTAGATGATGTGTGATCCCACGATAGAAAGGGAACTATGGTATTGAGGAGTGTCAGGTGCTACAGATCGCAATATACATAAGGGTCTGACAGTAGTACTCGGCCCAATGCTTCAGGGCTCTAACTAAGGAGGATCGACTGTACCCTTAGCCGTACAACCCGACTACCCTATCTACAGGCGAGTAATCTCTCCGAGTGCTGTTCTCGGTGTACTGTAGCCACAAGACGGCAGAAGGTTTATCTATGGCGAGGCTTCAAGGTAGCTATGGGGCTTCCTATATACCCAAAGGGTACGTGGAAGAAAGTCCGTGCGCAGTTCTGTCTAATGCGCTACTACTCGAAGGGGTACCCATAGGGGTTACAAGGGAGTCCAACAGACGTGACCACCTCTTGTATTTCCTACATGATGGTCCCATCCCAAATCGACGTTAATAATGCGGCTTAAACGAAGATAGCGTGGTTTAAAGATCGCACAGGAACCGTCTCTAGCCAAAACAAAAATTGCTAAAATTGGAGATCCACCGAGCCTGGAAGGTGCTCTGATTACCAACTTGTTTATGCTTCTTAACTGTCATAAGTAATACCGAACAGAGAATATGTGAAGAAAAGATACCAGAACACAGATTCGAAGAAATATACCCAAACAGAAATAGAATGGATTTTTATTACTCGAGAGGAATGTTCACAGGCTCGTTTCGAGGGGAACCTCCAATAAGAAGCAGAGTCGATTCATAGCAAGACATGATACTCTGAAGGGAAGTCTCTATTTTAATATATGACTTCGATCATGCATACACGGGCCAAATACGTGGGTTTTATTATAACCGGTCTATCTAATACTACCGCCCATTTGCAACTAACTGTGGTCCCGTCATTAATTGCGGGTTAACCACTTACAAATATTAATATGGGCTTTATTGACTCTTGACTAAGACGTGATCCCATGACATAAATAAGGGGGTTAGGGTGGGACCCTAACAGTATCTGGACTTGGCTAGGGGCTTTAGCCACCCTTCATTCATTTACCTCAACCTCCATCCATATTGACATACCCTTAACCAATAATTTCCACCTTCTAAACCTTCTTGACAACCTTCCTGCATGATTATAGGCCTTCCTATAGCAACACATGACACCTGTAGCAACTTCATGTATCACACCTTTAGCATCATGTTTCCTCACCAGTTTTGACCTTTGGTGCACTTTGGACGTAGTTTAGAAGGATTTTGACCCATATCCATGACTCGACCATCAAAGGAATCTCTTAAGGCACCTCCAAAACCTCGTTTTCCTTCACTACAAAACAATATAGCATTATTTCTCTATCATAGATTTGGAAAATACAACATTGATTTGAGATAGTTAAATGATTCATAGCATTTTGTGTTATGATCTGGTAGTTAGATCGTTGATTACAAGTTAATGTATTTTCCTTTCTTCAAATAGTATATCTCTTGTCTTTTCATGAACTTATTCAATAACATTTGCAAGTGTAATTTAATAGCATTTCATTTTTCATAGTTGGAGGTGGCTTCTAAATTTCACTTTCATTAGCTAGTTTTCATTCTGATTTAGTAGGAGGAATTGTCTTGGAACACTATTGATCAAATGTCTTAGTTGAGGTCGCATGAGTGGAATCCCATCTACTATCCATATAGTGCTATCACCTCAAACTTTGTACAAACCCCTGTTTGATAAATAAAGTTGAGGAGCCATTGGGAGTTGCAACACTCTTGGTGCAACACCAGGGCTCACCACTTTTTGGCGCCATTTCTCAGGAGGTGTCTTGGTAGATGCTATTTTTGCTTGAGATTTTTTTTCCATAAAGTTTTGAAAAATAAAATAAAATAAAAATAGAAAAAAGGGTTTCTTTCATGCCTCGTAGGAATAGAGATACACAAGGAAAATAATTACCAAATTCCACCACACCTTCAAACAGTCAATCTTCACTCTTCTTCTATCATTATCATCTCCCCTCTATGACTACAGGGGATTTGGAAGACCCTCTAGGTGAGAAACCTAAAATATTTTAAGAACCTATTTGGGAAGAATAAGAACCTACTTCACTTACCCAACCTATGACTGAAAACATAAACAATGAAGTTTCCCTATCAGATATACTGATGGAGAGGCTAAAATGAAGAATATAAGCCCTACCGCCATTCCACACTTCCAGTTTTTAACCTTTGAGGATCCTGATACATTCATTTTGAGCTTTTGTTTTTTGTAGGACCTATTACTTTACCTCTGATGACCAAAGCTGAATTTATTCCCCTCTACCCTTAAGGATGCAACCTTGCACTAGTTTATGGGTCTTCCAAGGGGTAACATCTCTACATGGCCTCAAATGCATAAAGCCTTTAATGACAAGTAGGTGGACTATTGTATTTCAAAAAAAAAACAAGGAAGAAATGTTTATAATGACTCTTTAACTTGATGAATCCCTAGAAGTCTATGATAATAGATTTCAACTCAGTTATAGGAGGGCCATATGCTCCCCTGATCCCGAATCACTCAAACTATTTGTTATTCGAGGGATCGAGGAGGACATTTTCGAGACCCTAAAAATGCTTTTTGGGGGATATATCTATCATTTATCCTATGAATACATTAAAATTATGTTCACCAATAATTCTAGGGCCGATAAAAAGAAGGATAGGGCTAGTCAAGGCTTAGCCAATTCCACTCCTTCTGCGACATCCATCAAGAATGAGATGGGGAAAATTTTGGAGGACTTTAAAAGTGAAATGTTTCTTACCTTTTCTTTGCAAATGGATAACGTGCATATCAAGTGGAAACAAAAGGAAGCAGAGAAATCACTAGCTATTTTCTACCCTAAATGCACTAGAGGGAACCCCAAAAATGAATGCCCATTAAATGTCACCGAGGTCTACTTAGTCTATTCGGAAAACCACACCATAGATAAATGGCCCTATTTTCCTCATTAAAAGTTGTATACCAAGGGGTAGAAGGTGGGGTTTACCATATCTTCTTTATATATCGAAGGAAGCCTTAAGGACCTTGACCATACTAGTAGGGCATGCAAGGTGAATCTTACTCTTACTATCATCCCAACCAAAATGCACCCTCTCCACCCTAGTACTCTTCCAATCATTCATCCTAGTTCACACCTCCTTCTTGGAATTTTTCTGCTCAATATCCTCCTCAAATTTTCAATCACCGATTTCAGGCATATCCTCCCCAACCTCCTAAATGGAATAACCCATCACAAGGGTAGATGACTCAACTGTAAAAACCTCCTACTTTGTTGCCTCCACTTTAGACTCAACCACAACTCACTCATCCTCCTCCGCACAAGCAACCTCAGATGCCTTGTCAACCTAGTCAGAACCCAAATAAAAATAATGCACAAGAAGTCTATAGTGGAGAGACATCTTACCTTGCCTATGTTGTGGAGATCCAAAAGATCAACCTTAGTTCATGAAGAGTTCTTCTAGATAACCTTTCAGGATCTCCACATGAAGAACTTAAAGAGGAAAAGGAGGAGAGTACCCCTTAAGTAAATCCACCTCCTTTTCCTGGAAGATTCATCCACCCTAGGCATCACACCCTAGAAGAGATTGAACTTATGGGAGAGTTGAAGAATCTATGTGTTAATATACCCCCTCTCCAGGATATTAAGAATGTTCCCATCTATAATAATCTTATCAAGGATAAATGTTTCAAACACCCTAGGACAAGAAAAAGGGACACCCCAAAAATCAATGTCTTTTTAGAATTTTTTGATTTGATGCTTGGGAGAGTGATTTGCCCAAAATATTTAGACACTAGAAGTCCAGTAGTAGATGTTCACAATGATGTCATCATTTCCCCTCATACCTCAATTGATATTGGGGATGCCATTAATGTAACCATGATAAAGCTAAATCTTCGAGGATATTTGAGAAATACCACTACGGTACTGCAACTTATAGATAGATCTACAGTAGCTCCTAAGGTAGTTGTTGAGGATGTCATGGTCTCGATCGACTCTTGTGAGTATCCTACTAAATTCTTATTTCTCTAGCCCAAAACCAAGTTCAATGGCTATCTTGTCACCTTGGGAAGGCCATGGCTAGCTATTTTTGATGCTTAAATTAGTTATGGGGCTATGAATATGACCATTAAGAATGGACATTTGTCTAAACAATTGGTATTGTATCATCATGTTTAGATTGGTATTGTATCATCATGCTTAGCCATCCATTTAGCATGAATTACCTTTATTTCTAGAAGAGGAGGTGGAAGATGAAGTGTATCATACAACTTCCTACCCAATAAATACCCTAGATGTTGTTATAGGAGCGGGGGAACCTTATGAATATGTCCTCATTTACCAAATCCTTTTGAATCAATCCCCCAATACCATGATTCTTGATGAACTAGTGAAAGAATCTAAGATTAGGCTTGATATTGAATTATGCTCAGTTGAACCAATTCCTACCCATGTCAAAGTAGTATAATTTGGCCCATCTATAAACTTGAATATTAACCCCTCTCTCGCAGCCAACCAGGAAGCGAAATTGTGCAATATGCTCAAAGAACACTTAGATGCCTTTGCTTGGAACTATAAAGAAATAAAGGGAGTGCATCTCTCAGTTTGTACTCTTCACATCTATATCAAGGAGGGATGCAAACCTGTGTTGCAACCTCAGAGGAGAATGATCCCATCCCTCATGGACATAGTAAAGGAAGAGTTACAAAATTTGATAGATGGAGGGTTCATATACCCCATCTTATATAGTGAGTGGGTATCCCCTCTAGTTTTAATACCAAAGAAGAATGGGAAGTGGAGGATTTGTGTGGATTACAGAGAACTGAACAACACCACAAATAAATACCATTTCCCTCTACCTTTCATTGATCGGGCTTTATATGGTCCCGTAGGAAAGAATTTATTCTCTTTCCTGGATGGATTCATTAGCTACAATTAGATCCATATCAACCCTCAGAACCAAGACAAGACTACATTCACATGTCCTTAGGGTTATTCTTTATATAGGGTAGTTCCATTCGGTCTATGCAATGCCCCAACAACTTATCAAAGGGAATTATTAGCATATTTTCTTAGCTTGTCCAAGGCATTGTGTAGATCTACATGGATTATTTCACTTCTATGGGTGTGACTTCCTAGAGGCTCACTCTAATATGAAAATTCATGAGAAAATTCATTGAAATAAACCTCTCCTCAATCCTAAGAAATGTATAATTCTTATCGAATGAAAGGACTTTCCTTGGAAATTCAATAACTCTGGAGGGGATTAAAGTGGACCTAAACAATATTTGCATCATAAAAAGGGTCCTTACTCCTCAAAATAAGAATAATGTTATAATTTTGTTCAGTTTAACTGGATATTATAGTAGGATCATAAAGGATTTCAGTAAAGTGGCTTCAACATTGTTTGGATTGCTTGCCAAGAAATCAAAATTTTGTTGGACAAGTAGCTACCAAGAGGCCCTTGAGATATTAAAAGGTAAATCAACCATTGCACCCATACTTAGGTGTCCCAATTGGGCCCTCCCTTTCCATATCCATATTGATGCATCAAAAAATGTTGTGGGGGAATCCTTGGGGAAAACAAATGATAAGTTACCCTCTACCATTTATCTCATTAGTAAAAATTTGTCTAAGGCTAAATTGAAGTACATTGTCATTCAAAACGAGCTCTTAGCTATTTTAGACTCCTTAAATAAATTCAAGCATTACATCACTAGATACCAAATTTTTTTGCATATTGATCATGAAACTATTAAATATTTGATGAATGAGCCTCATATGGATATTATAATCACTAGGTGGTCGTTATGGTCACAAAAATTTGATTTGAATATCATGGAAAAGCTAGTAAAGAAAAATGTAGTTGCATATTTTTTGTCTAGACTTGCTTTTCCTGAAGGTGATGAAAGGATGGTCGATGATCAGCTTTTAGATGATCACCTATCTTTCATCTCAGTTCTCTCTCCCTAGTTTATTAATGTAGTCAACTACCTAGTTTCTCGGAGATTACCTCCAAATCTATCATCTAGGGAGAAGAGTAGAATTGTAAGGAAAAGTGCCTCTTTCAATTGGATTGGGGGTAATATTCTCAAGTTAGGACCAAATCATATTTTAAGGATATGTCTCAAGGAAGAGGAATTTTGTGACATCCTATCTGCCTACCATGATGGGCCCTATGGGGGTGAGTTTTCTGCCAAGAGAACAACTTTCAAGGCTTTACAAGCTAACTACTATGGGCCCCATCTCAACCAATATGCAAGAAGGTATACCAGTAGATGTGATCAACGCTAGAGGATGGGAAAATCCACACCCAGGGATGAAATTCCTTTACAACCTGAAGTGTCCTTAGAGTCATTTCAAAAGTGTGGAATGGATTTCATTGGGCCAATCAATCCACCTTGAGGGAAAAAAAAGTACATCATTGTGTGAACTCCTTACTTGAAAAAGTAGGCTAAGAAAAGGGTTATCAAAGAAACAACAAAAGAGAAGGTGGTTGATTTCTTAACAGAAAAATATTTTCTAAGAATTTGGGTACCCAAAGGAAATAGCTGTTAATGAGTGCAGTCAATTCACATAACATCTGATGGAAAATTTCTTGCAGAAACATCCAATGAAAGACATAACATATACTACCTATCACCCTTAGGAAAATAGCAAGTAGACATTACAAATAGGGCATTCGAGAGTGTCCTCAACAAGGTTTAAGAACTAGCAAGAGACATTGGGAAGGTATATTAGTGGAGGCCGCTTGGGCTTACAACACTACTTGTAAGATAACTAATGGGTTCACTCCGTATGATCTAGTTTATGGGAAGAAATATTTGGTTTCTATTGAGTTTGAGTATAATACTTTGAGAATGGAAACCCAATTGGACTTATATGTCACCAAAGTATAGCAAGAGAGGATGCTCTAATTGAATGGCATGGATGAGTTCAGAATGCAGGCCCTCCTCCACATTGTGTTATATAATTGCAAAGGAAGGTCTGGCATGATAAGCATATGAAGGAAAAGGTTTTTCAAGAAGGTTATTGGGCATTATTATATGATTATAGGTTCAAATATTTTAAAGGAAAACTAATGGCAAGAGGTTTAATCCCATACTTGAAAGAAAAATGTCATGACAATGGAGTTTCCCAAATTAGGACCATTGATGAGGAAGGGATCCCCTTACATGTCAATAGTTATAGGTTGAAGTTATACAAGAAATCTATGTCTAAGGCAGAATTCATTAGTATAATCAATAGAGAATTCCATGTGGTTGAGAGTGTCCTAGATCATAATCCAAAACACTCTTAGATTTTTTTGTTATAAGGAAATAAAAAATAAAAAGAAAAAAAATGAAAACGGCGTGGACAAAAACCTCTAAGAGGCATCTGAGGCCAACTCCTGGGTTGAAAACCTCTCTTGGGCAGCCTAGGAGAAAAAAAAAAGGAGAGAAAAGAATATTAAGATCCCTAGTTGAAAAACCCTCTTGAAAAACCTAGGGCAAGAATATAGGTTGAAAACCTCCTCTGAGGTAGCCTGTGTGTCTCGAGAAAATGGAGAAAAAAAAAACAAGGAAATGATTTTTACCGTGTCTTCCAACCATTTTGTCATTTTGCGGGATTATATACAGTAGCATACTCCATGATTACAGGGCCAAAATTCTCAAGAAATCCTTCATTCGTCCATCTATACATTTCAAATACAAAATCTCCACTCATGTCATCACCTCTCTCCACTGTCACATTATCCAAAAATTCAAGTTTCATCAGCTCTCTGGACTGCTACAGGAAGGACTTGTAATTGCTATAGGAAGATATTGTAATGCTACAAGAGGGCTATGAAAAGCTATAGGAGGGAGAGTCAAGGATAAGGATATCCCAACAAAAACCATATTACCTTGAAAATTATGAATAATATTCCCCCATCATTTTCCATCATCAATCTATCACTCACCCATCCCATTTCACAAAAATTCACTCACTATTCTCTCACTCTTTCTTGCCCCTGTTGAAAAATTTAAGAACACATAGAAGTCATTATCTTAATTTCTACAAGTCTAGAATACTCCATCATGGTCCTCTAATTATCCTCAAGGCTTGTTGCAACTTCTCTCGTCACCCCCATGCATCTTGAAGGCCCTAGAGGAAAAGGGAAGGATTTTTATAAGATGAAAAACTCCTCCTGTAGCAATCTTTACACACATCACAAAAAGCATTGATATTATTTTTTTTCTCATCAATAGTGGGGTGATTAAAACTTTTGAGGCCACTTTGAAGAATTCATATCACTCCCAGGATGATTTTCCACCAGTAGTAGTTGCTTGAGCATCAACAAGGTACCTGCACACACAATAGTCAAATATCATGAGGAGCGATGAAGAAATACACATGAAATAAGCAAACAAGTCAACTCCCTTGATGACAATGATGTGGTCCAATGCCATCATGAAAATACCTGAAGCATTTCGATCATGATGTAGGTACACGTATGGAAAACCCTCACCTCCTCCCTATGGGTGAATAACTAAAATGTGTAAATGTCCAGAGGGGATGTTTTAATAAGCTGGAGTTGGCTAGTTAACTTGGCCACTCATGGCTAGTAAGCTAAAAGTGATGGTAAGAACTCATGCAACTTGGAAATGTCACATCAACTGAGTTGGGATCACATATAGTGGGTGGTGATTAAAATAAAAGGAGAAATTATTACACAAAGTGGGGAAATGGTCAAAAGAGGAAACTCCGTGTCACTTCCATGTCACTAGAGAACTCCAAGCATAAGCCAAAAATGACATATTATGTACTAGGGCTTGAATTATTTTGCATAATCACTCATTTCAAAAACATTTAGGGAGAGGAAAAGCGAAGGGCACCATCGAGGAGTCTCAAACCTCGTTATGAAATTGCTACACGAAGGAGCTAGAGGAAATCCTACAACTGCTACAGGAGGGCCAAGATACTACTACAGGAAGATTGAGAAGGTGGAGGAAAGCCAAAAATTTTCGAATTCATCTCCATCTTACCAACTTCATGCCATAATACTTGATGAAAAGTAAGTGTCACAATATCCTTCATTGATTCATCATATTCCATGCAAAATTCACTTGAAATTCTATAGGCAATGGCATTCTAGTTGTGAAATTAAAAGGTAATTTTTAGTAGTATAGTAATGGGAATGTAGGCAATTGTGATTAAAAAATAACTTTTAATTCACTACTTCCAGTGCATAACACACTGAGGCTATTGAAGAAGTATCTCTCCCTCAGTTAAAAACATACAGGGGAAATGGGGGGAGGATTTAACAGAAGGGAGTCTTGATATACCAAGAGAATCCACCTACATCCTTCCGTGGTAGAAATTTTTAGAAGGCACCAGTGGCTAGTATTATTGAAGTTGTTGAAAGGGTATGATGATGATCTTTCCTTTTAATTGTCCATGGCTCTGAATTCACAAATAGAGGATAGTTAAACCACTATGGTGAGGGTTTGACTGTCTCTCTCAACACTGAAATAATTAGCAGAGTAACAACCCTACCCCTAGGAATCAAGTGGAGTAGAGAAGACAAAGTCACCAATGTCACTACTAAAAAATAATTTAGTTACTGTCAATGAAAATTTTGTTGAGGACAAGAATGGAGCTATGAGTGATAGCCTACTTTATCCTTAGGATAAGGTGGCATACCATATTATTAAATACATGTCATGTGAGGGAATAATGAGTGTGGTATATTATTACCACTATATATTACATCATGAACTCAGGTTCTAGGAAAAAATGCCTCTGCATAAAATACATGGTGGGCCATACTTCCTCCTACTGTCCATCAGGGACATGAGTCAAAATGTTAGAGAGAGAAAACACCAACACCTAGGCCATCATGGCCTCATTAAATTGATAATTTTGGATGCCTTATGGAATTTTAGAATCGCAGTCCTTTTGTACAAATTCCTAGACATGGATACAAAAACCTTCAGTGAGACACAAACCCTCAAACTAGGTGAGACCCAAGCCTCTAGTGTTGGGGGAAGAGAGGGAATGATAGAGGATGAAGGAGAAGGGGCAAGAATAGGAGAGGAAGAACTAGTAGGGTGAGAAGAAGAGGAAAGAGAAACAAAAGTAGAAATGTCAATAGAAGAAATAGAAATGAAAGTAATGGAGGAAGGAGAACCAAAGACAGAGGTAGTAGGAGAACAGGATGAAAAATATGAGGGGGAAGCATAAGAAAAATCAAGTTTTTAGATGACTATTGAACCCAAATAAATAGAGATACCCATAAAACAAACAAGTTTTTCTCTAGGAACCAATGAATAGGAGGTAGTTGCAACTTTGGCTACCTTCAGAACCCCAGTCAAATCTACAATCAAGAGACAAAGGAAATCTCCCTTATATTTTAAGACTAGGAAAAGCACCTAGATCAAGCAAGGGAGGAAAAAAACACCCATAAAGGTCCCCATCACAATTTAGGATTCCCCAAGAAAGAAAGAGGAGGTGGGACCAACTAAATGAAAAATCGAAGATGTCACCTGTCCAAAACCCACTACAAAGTCTCCTATAGCATATGTAAGGAAGCCCACCACCATATAAACATCCTTGAAACAACCGAAGACATGAAACCCTCCAATAAAAAGAAAATGGAAAGCTATAGAGGTGTCCTGAAATGATATAAGAGTATGCTACAAGAGGAAAAAAGAATGCTACTGGAGGGACAAAATGAGCTATAGGAGGGGCAGAATGTGGCATAAAAATATAGGAGGTATTAGCCTCCCCAGAATAATTTGAGAAGGAATTCATAGAGCTCCAGGAGCCTAGTCCATAACCTAGCCTAAAAGCCTACTACAAATTTATCGAAGGAGTGAGGATTATTCCCCAAAAATTTATAGTCCCACTTTTCTGTGAGCTAGAAACAGAAAGTGGAGGGACCCATAGGTGGATGAAAATTGATTAGCCTAAGAAGGTAGAGGATATGGGCCTCATGTAAGAAAAATTCCTTGAAATGAGAAAATAATTAAGTGAGTTGAGAATGAGGCAGTCCACCATGAAGGAGAAGCTACAGGCAAAGAATATGTGCTTGAGAGAGAGGTTGCAAGAAAAAGAAACCCAACTTGCAACAATGGAAAGCATCCCCATGGGGGCATTAAAATTAAAAAAACCATGCATGTCTTATGCACTATTTCTCAAAGAGAAATGGAGGCAATGCAAAATCAACACCTTAGCATAACGTGGATCTACACTCTTTCATGATTACAAAACGTTTAATGAATTTTGCGACTAGGCTAGCATGGGGGACAAAGTAAAATTGGTTGATTTTTACAAACACAACCTCACTTCTGATTGGCATCAATTTTTTGGATCCTGATGCATTATTGCAGGACACATAGCTAATGGCCTTAGAATCATGGATGACTCATGAGGAGGCAAGAGCTGAGGAATTAAAGGGAGTCATGGAAAAGGAGGAAAATGAACCATTGTATATTAGGGAAGAGATAGTGAGCTTAATGGTTTCCATTAGAAATCATAGCATCATCTCCAATGATGTTGAATTAGCACCTAAATACCTTTCAAATTAGGAACAAGCCATATTACATTTTGAATATACATTCAGGTTGTTGGGAACTGCAAGCCTGAAAGCCTAGCAAAGGTGATGAGATGCATTACCCCATAAACTACAAATCAATGAATACCATTTTCTTGAAAGGTTAAGGAATTCCTTGGAGAGGACACCCCTATATAAGAAGATCATGTAGAGATTAAAATTTAAGTGCATAAGTCTTAATCTTTGTCCACCCTTGTTGCTAGGCCTATAGGAAGGAAGAAATCAATCATAAGAGCCAAACAAGTGGGTAAAAATAGAAAAGGATGCAGGTTTCTATCCACAAGAAGGAAAACAATATGAGGAACCCTAGGATGTCAGGGAAGCCATGAGGGCAATGAGAGAGATGCACATAGATAACTTAGTTGCTCTGAGGATGAGCAACAATTTCAGTAGGGTATGATGATGAGGCTCATCATTATGTACATTATGAGGGTCATGATGCCATCCTCCAGCTTTAGAACTATTTCTTTCTCACATTTATCTACATTTTTCTTATATTATCCTTACTGGTAATGGTAAAAAATGTTTTCTATGTCATCTAGACTAATATGATTTAATTACAGAAGATGGAGCATTCTTGACATGATTTCTATGGAGGGGCTCAGAGTAGATAGCAGGGAGAGATTCTAGGAGGTTTTCAACCTCTTTAACTCCTTCATTCAACCCAAGATCACAACACTCTCTCTCATTAGATTGATTTCATTGGAAGATAAGGAAGACGAGGTCATTGGTAGCCAAGCAAGCACAATTAACGAGGAATAAGATCCACCTTTCTTGAGTTGTGGGAGACAAACATTACTATTTTATAGGGAGATGGTAGTAGCTAACGTATTGTATAAATAAACAATTTAAAGAGCTCATTAGGATGCGAGTTTTGTTTTCAACTAGGTAGCAATTGAGCTCAAGTACTTGGCAATGCTACTTTTTACTATTATATGATGTATTAGACATTGTTGCCACGATAATGAGAAGTTTCTCATTTTTTCATCACTGAGTTAGTTCCAAATGTCTGAGGGTCTTGGGTTTGGGCCCAACCCCAATGGCTTAGGTCTCTCTTGTGTATTTCTATCCCTTTTTAGTTTAGAGTGCTTCTTATTTTCTTACAGTTCCTTAGAGAAAAATCCATCAAAATTTTGTGACTGCAACATCTACCTCACCTCTCTCATGGCAACATGAGTAGAAGGGTTTACAACCACATTCCCAAAAATATTTTTTTTATGATTTCCTAGAAGAAGATGTATGTTATTCATCTTGTTTAGCATATTCTTAACATATATTAGGAGTTGTTTGTTGATTATATTAAAGTTTTGACATAAGAGTAGATAACATTTAAATTCAACCTATCTTTTCCACTATTGATTGTTTCATTCTGTTAATGATAAATGGGTATATGCATGTCATGATTGTAGGATTGTTTAGATCTAAAGGAAAGGGTGCCTTGGACTTCATCAGCTTCTCTTATGAATCTCAAATTCTATCATAAAAGTATTGTTCACGAGATAATTTTTCTATACCACCATGAGCATCTCTCTATGTGAAGAGCAAGCCTTCGAAATGCTTTGGGATTGGCTAGGGGCTTTTTCCACCCTTTAATAATATACCTCAACCTATATATTCCTTTCCATACCTTGAACACATCATTTCCACCTCCTAAACCTTCTCAGAAGCCTTCTTGTAGAATTAGTGGCCTACCAATAGAAATATCGGGCAACTATAGCAGCTTCTTGTAGCACACTTGTATCAACTGGTTTCCTCGCCTGTTTTGACATTTGTTGTAATTTGGACTTCGTTTAGAAGGATTTTGACCCCCAATCATGACTTCATGATCAAGGGAAGCTCCTAAGGCCACTCCAAACCCTCCTTTTCCTTCATTGCAAAACAAAATAGTGTTAGCTTCCCTATCACAGATTTTCCAAATAGAACATTGATTTGAGCTAGTTAGATGATGCATAGAATTTTGAGTTATGATTTGGTAGTTAGATGTTTGATTATAAGTTAATGTAGTTTCACTTTTACAAATAGTATATCTCTTGTCTTTTGATGAACTAATTCAATAACATTTGCATGTGAAATTTAATATCATTTCCCTTTTCATAATTGGACAGACCTTCTATATTTCAGCTTCATTATCTAGTTTTCATTATAATTTAGTAGGAGGATCCGTTTTGGAACATTATTGAAAAAATTCCCTAGTTGAGGGTGGCATGAGTGGAATCCCATCTGTTGTGTATATAACAATGTCCCCTCAAATTTTGTATGAAGTCGGGGTTGATAAATAGATTTGAGGAGCCCATGGGAGTTGCAGCACATTTCGTGTAACACGAGGGCTCACCAAATACCAATAGGATAAAGATACATAAGAAATTCCTTAAAGATATGGTATCAATTGTTGATGGTATGGAGTTACAGAAAAATGAATTATATTAGACCATATGTACTAGGTTATAACCAAAGTTTGTTAAAAAAACTACTAACTTACATGTGAGAACCATGCCCATATAAAATTTATTAAATTAAGTTTCATTGAGTTAATGTGATACCTACAATACATAAATTGAATACTAAAATTCAATAAGGATTCAAAATCCTTCGTCGGGTTAAAATAACAAAGATGGGCATATGTAGAAGAGACATTCCTTGAATATACATAATTTACTCTTATAACCAAGGAAGGAAGATTCTACGAAATTATGAAACAAAGGAAAGATGAATATAATTATACATTGCTCTAAAAATGATTAATGAACATTCAGTAAATAGAGTATGCATTCAATGGATCTAGAAATAGTCAAGTATGCAATGGAAATGTGATTCAAACAATAAAAATAGAGCATTCATTAATATATGTTGATAAACAAGATATTGAACCATTATGAATACAATAAAGGAAATTTGCCAACACAAATGAAAATAAAGATACATTTTATTAATATAAAAATAGAGTTATTCTAAGTTCATCTACATATGTGAGTGACCATTGTCTACTTGACCAAAAAATGTGTGAACATATTTAACAACATGAAGGTCCATTTAATTGTCTGAATTGTGTGACATAAAATTTATCTCAAAGTTGACTAAAATGGTCCAAACCTAAAGAGTACCAAATTTCCAACTGAAACTAAGAGAAAGGAAAGTCTCTATCAGTTTGTAGGTCCCAACTTTTGTTAAAAAGTGACGAGGTTAAACTATTCACTATCCATATCACTTAACCATGCAACAAACAATACTTGAAAAATAAGTAAAATTTACCTCCAAAATATAGATGGAAATCATGAATATGAATAATGCTAACTAGGATAAATGGAGAAATAATATTTCCATAAATGGATAACCATTAAACAAAATACACTTGGTAGGTTATGGTTTCCAGAGAAGCCATGGTGAATCTTTGCATAAATTTTCTTTTACAAATGTATTAATTCCTATAGAATGTACTAAATAAATTGAAAAGGGCATACAATAATGAGTGTGGGAATTTGCATCTCCAAATAGGTAATCTAGGAGGGCTAAACATAAAAACCATTAAGGAAAAATATCAAGGTTACATTATAAACCTATGAAAATAATTATATCCCAAATATAAAGACTATAATTGACCTCATATAGACCTAGTGTTATGCCAAAGCTAGGGATTACAAGAAGAAGGAAGTAAGCACAAATTCGTGGTTACAAGAAAATGCCATGTAAAGCCATCAAATTTCATAAACAAGAAATAGCAGAATTACCTATTGAATTAAGGTTGAGTCACGTGGGGCATACTATCTCCCTCTAGAACTTTTAATGAAACCACAATAATGTGAAGCCAATGCACAAGTAAATACAGAGAAAAAGGACGCAATGTCAATTGACCAATGTCAGAAATAAAGAATGTCAATCTAGGGAATTTACCTCAAAGATAATGGAGAAAAGGAACTCGTGAAACCCATTTACCTAGTAAAATTCCCACGATGAAATGGAGCAATATATCAGAGTGGTTTCCTCTTACACACACCATATACAAACCCTTAATTCCACCTACAAAAGGAACCATGATACTAATTAGCAATTTTATGGGAAACTTAGAGAATCAAGAAAAAATAAAACCATAATGAAATATAAAAGGAATAATTGAGGTTAGCTATGTTGTTTGGGTAGATATAGACACATGGGTTATAGAATCTAGCATAAGCCAAATAAGACAGAAATGTATAAGGGTGTCGAACAAACTTTCCATGACTAAAGAACAAGATTCAAACTATTGTTTAGGTCCTCCACCGATAAAAAAACCTAGGTTGGAGGCATATAAATGCAAAAAGGAAAATGAAAAAAAGGTGGAATTACTTTACTCTTGTCACATACCTCCTTTTCATCTCAACTATTAAATATTCTTGTTAAATATTAGCATTAGGATGTGATCATAGCCCAATCATTAAGTTACAAGTGGAAAGGATCACATGGAGGGGACAATACTAATCATCCCTTGTTCATATGGGTGCAACCAAAACTTTAATGAATTGCCAACCCAATATAAAAATGTATAACCTTTGTTGTAACAAAATAGTGGGAGAACATATATATAAGTCTGATGCAACCTTGGTATAGATAATAAGGATTTCAAAACCAATTATATATATATATTAGATTATATATATATATATAATATATAATAATATATATATACATATAATATATATATATAATATATATTACATCATATAAAATATAGAGAAATAAATTTCTAAATGAGCCCCAAGGAATAATATAAAATAATACTGTCAAAATAAATAATACATACTCATCAAATTTTAGACGAAAAAAAGAAAAAACTGTTTTTTCAACTTGTATTTTCAGCTTATCTCCCTATGGGTTTACTCAAATTTTGAGTCGGATCTCTCATTAGATGCATAAATTAATTCCTCCTCTAAGGAGTACCCATGTTGCATGCTTTTGATTGAACATGCTACAAAAAAAAAGAGAAATACATGAAAAAACATGATTGCAGTCACACTTTTCATGTTTTTCTAATTTTTCATGTAGCAAGGTCCATCAATAGTATGCAAAATGGGTACTACTTGGATGAGGAGCTAAAATATGCATCCAATGAGTTCTCCCACTTGAAATTTGACTAAACCCATTGGGAGATAAGCTGAAAATATGAGTTGAAAAACTAGTTTTTTTTTTTTTTTTTTTTTTTTTTTTAATCTTTTTACTTGTTCAATCCAAAAATGGTGAATCCTCTCCCATGGTTGAGTAATACTAGTTATAATAAAGCTGATTTTGGTTGTACGTTTTTGTTTTGAGACCCATTTTTGGCTTCAAAGTTTCTCTAATGAGAGCATTGAGTTGGTGAACTATTAGAAAATAAGTATTCTATAGTATGTATTTGGATTGTACCTAAAATTATTTTCTAAACTAAGGTATGAGATATGTCAATGTAGTTACAGTTCAATTATAAGAATGATGGTCAAGATTGATTTTCCTTTCCTTACAAAGGTTTTAACGAAGGAATAATCCTTATGGAGTTGAAGGAAAAATGTTGTTAATGAAGCCAATTTTATTGTGAAGACATATTCCCTAATGAGATGAATATGTTTTTGTTCATATATTTATTACAATGGAATTTTGTTTTTGGGATTTAAACAAAATACATTGCATTGGTATTAGAGTTGTAGGTTCAATGTTTAAGGCCTAAGGGTCAAACCTCAACTTAAAAATATAAAGTCATAAAACTAATTTAGATATTGGTATGATCATATATGGAAATAAGAAGAAAATAGTACAGTAATAGTGGAACCTTTTTCCATACCTCCTATTGAATGAGAAAATATTTAGGTTCAATTGGGAGATGAAACTTTGCCTCCAACAACCAAATTCCTAGAAATTGTAAGACACACAAGGCAATAATTAACTAGTATCGGGGCTACCATTGAGCATTTGCTGAAGGTAAGTATAGAGAAGGAGAAGCTCATTAAAATGTTGAATCAAAATTGAAACCATAAAAATCTAGATACGAAGGTAGAGGTGAGAAAAATGACTCCTTAAAATGGAAAAACATACATGTAAATACTGAAAATGAGTAAGATACTATCCTTAATATTTTCACTAAAGAAATTGATTTTAAATAAACATCACTAAAAACCATATTTAAGCCACCGAGGATATCAAAAGATGATTATAGCTTTAGGAAAGGAGTTCTACTCAATAAGTATGAAAAGGGAGGTGGATGAGTATTTGGAAAAGTGTTTGGAGTGGAAACATGTTAACGTGGAACACCAACACCCATTTCGATTACTAAACCCTCTACCCATTCTAGAGTGGAAGTGGGAAATCATTTCTTTGGAATTCAACACTAGGTTTTCCAGAGCCAGGAGACATCATGACTCAATTGTCGTGTTAGTGGACAAGTTATCAAGTTAGATCACTTTATGGGTGTCCACTCCACATACAAAGAGGCACAAATTTTAGAAATCTTTATGAAGGATGTTTTTCAATTACATGGAATACCGAAAACATTTATATTAGATAAGGATGCTAAATTTATTGTTCATTTATGGAAGACAGTATTTGGGGGAATAGGCACATAGCCAAACTTAAGTAAATCCCACCACCCACAAGAAAATGGACAAGAAAAAAATAAAAAATCAAATACTTAAGCATATAGTGTGGATGTATGTTATGGACTAGTCTAACAAGTGGGAGGTTTATCTACACTTAATGGAACTTTCTTACAATAAAATCTATCAAACAACCACTAAAATGAGTTTGTTTGAAGATACACATTAGTGGAAGTTTTGCACTCCTTTGAGTTGGAATCAACTAGAAAATAGGTTTATTCTAGGAGCTGATATTCTTCAAGAGATGGAAGAAATGGTAAATAATATAAAAGAGAATTTGAAAACTAACCAAGAGAGGTAAAAATTTATAGATATTTAAAAATGATGCATAAAGAGTACAATGTGGAAGAACATGTCTACAACAAAAATAAGCTTAAAAAAGGTCCATTGTGATTTGCGACATGTGCTTAGTTAGCACCTAGGTTCTATGGACCATTTGAGATAATAGTTATAGTTTGGCATGTGGCCTACTAGCTAGCACTACCATATCATATAAAAGTGAATAATTTTTTTCATTTTTCTTTATTGAAAAAATATATTGATGAATGTACTCGTCTAGTTGATTAGAATGTGGTGTAGGTTGAATCAGAAGGAGAATTTCAACTTGAACCTCTCCGAGTATTAGATCAGAGAGAAAGTACACTCTTGAATCAAGTCATCACCTAGGTAAATGTGCAATGGAAGAACTTTAGCCCATATGAGGATACATATGAGATGCAGGTCCTAAAATGCATGAAGTGTTTCCTATTTTATTCAAAGTGAGAGGAACTAGGAAAACACTGACGATGGTGTTTATTTTCAGAGAGAAAGATGTGATATCCCTATTTTTTTCTTATCATGGTTTTTCTCTACTTTTGGCTAACTTTTTTTCTCTACTTCAAGATCATCTTTAACTAGTTGGTGGCTTTCCTCAACTACGGTCTAAGTAACATGGTTTGCGGCTCCCTCTTGATGGGTTTCTTTTAAGCTTCTTGAACATCTAATCTACACAAATTCTACTTTAGCAATGACACCAGCCCACTTAACCACCTCCTGGCTTTTGTGTTGGGCTTGACATTCCATCCCCACTCAATCCATTATGTGCTTTCTCACTTTTTCCCAACTATATCAATCTTCACAATTATGTAGAATTAATATTTGGAGAAAAATATACTAACTTAGCTCTGATACCACTTCTTGTGTTACCAGAGTATGTTCATACATTTCAGCACAAGAATATTGATACAAATAGATCAATATTGCACAACATTTTACATTATAAAACATTGATGATTTTTTATGAAACCTTCACAAACAAGGGAAAAGGATTCTACTATGAAGAATAATTTGTATTCAATCTTACACCACAATGTTCTCATGTTTTAAAATTAACAAATGAAAAGGTATCATTACAATATTTTTGGTAATTATCATTTGGTTCCTAAAACAACATTGTTAGAATAACTATAACAACAATTACTTAGGTAAAATAGTTTTTAAATTTTCCTTTAACAAAATTGTTGTCCCATTCAAATAAATAATAATGCCATCAATTCTCTACAAACATATTATGTATGCCTCCCCTTCCATTGTAAGCCAATGAGGTTTTTAGGCAGCCTCCATTGTGGTGTCTTAATTATTTCTCCCCAAGTTCTATGTATCTTTTAATTTGGTTCTTTGCATATTTTCTTTTTCTATCCAACAATAGTGTTATCACTAATAATGAATCCACACTTGAGTTTTCATGGAATAGCTACAATGTGCAAAAATAGAGTAGAGTTGGAAATTGCAATTGCAGTGATATAATTTCACCACTTTTTTATACCCAACATTAAGTATCATCTCTATATTGGAGATGAAAACATAATGTAGGAATGAGCTTGTCACCAAATAAGGAGGTGGAATTCATGGTTCAAAATCTAGTTTAGGAGAATGGTACTAGTAGAACTTGAGACACTAAATTTCATTGCACTCTTAAGATTTAATGGAATATCTAGAGATTTTTTTTTTATTCACAACAAACTACAAACATTGATTTCCTAGAGCTCCACTAGTTTGGAGATGAATTCATACATTATAGTCACTATTTGACCCTAGTCAACTAAGAAGCATGAGGGAATTTTGATCTCTAGTGTATCTAGTATCTCGTAGGATAACCCTACTTAAGTCTTCAATTCCCCCTTTGGCATAGTATTTATGTTTTATGTTTGGTATCTAGCTATTAGAATTCTAGTTTTATCATTTTGATTATTATTGAATTTATATATTAAGACTTGTTATAGTTACTCTTCAAATCTGAAAGAATTTCTTACTTGACGTCCTATATCATAACATAGTCATAGACAATATGCTCTAAATTTTACATATATTGCATGGTTTCCCTTTGGGTCGGTGCCAAGTTTTGGATGGTGTTATATTCTTTCCATGACTATCCTACGTAGTTTATGGGGAGGTTAAAGTGGGGGTGAAGCCACCCATTTGTTGTGCCAAATGTGCATCAGGGGGGTCACAGGTGGGTGGAAACCCCCCCTATAAAGGGGGTTTAAGGGGGGCAGTTATCCCCCCTCTACGGGGTCCGGGGTAGTGCCCTGGGGAAATTTTTTTTGGACCCTATGTTAGGCTAGGTGGACCTAACTATGGTTTTGTGCATGGTTTTCGCATATGGTTTTGGATGAAATGGTTTTCTGTCCATGTTATTAGATTCTTCGGAATGTATAAATATGTATTGTAACATTGAAAGGAACATAATGAGAAATCAAGCTGGTAGTCCTGGTTTTTGGATCTAGAGGAAAATATCTATGTAGATGTGTTTTATGTGTTATTCTCTCTCATTGTTTATTTTATGTTCTTAGAATTTGTATGCAGGTAATTTTTATACGATGTTAAAACCTATATGTGGTATTAGAGTTGTTTTGGCTTCAAAGGGACACCTTTGTTATTGAGGGGCTTTGCTTGGGCCTGTGCTAGACCCTGTTTATTGGGAGATTTGAGATCGATTCTCGTGGTAAAAGAAGATGGCAAGCAGTGGAAAGATAGAGATTGAAAAATTTAATGGCCAGAGTTTTGAGTTATGGAACCTCAAGATGGAGGATTTGATGGTGGATAAATATTAGTGGATCGTGGTAGATCCAGGTACTAAACCAACATGAGTGTTCGATGGAAAATGGAAGAGGATGGGTTGGAACTATAAGACCACAATATGATTGTGTGTCTCAGATTCATTATTGCTGAATGTATTAGTGGAAGCTACAATGAAGGATTTGTGGGACAAGTTAGGGACTTTGTACCAATCTAAGTCTCTAGTGAATAAATTGTTACTACAAAAAAAGTTGTGTAACCTAAGGATGAAAGATGGTGTTAGGCTCCTACACTAGTAGTGTAGGGGCCTAACAGATGGAGACTCGGTGACAGAACATCTGAACACATTTAATATTATGGTAAGTCAAATATTATCCGTTGATATTAAAATTTCAGATGAAGATAAGTGCATTCGTTTGTTGTGTCCTCTACCAGATTCATGGGACAGTCTAGTTATTGCAATAGGTAGTAATGCAACTACCTTGTAGTTTGATGAAATAGTCTGATCCTTATGAACAGAGGAGATGAGATGGAGAAATATGGAGAGCTAGAATGATGATGCCTTGCCTATACAATGATGGTCCTAGAACAGAAACAAAAATAAGTCATCGAGTGGAGATCTAAATCTAGAGGGAGATTTAAATCTCCAGGAAAACCTGTAAAGGTGGTCTGCTAGAAATATGGAAAGGATGGGCACTACAAAAGGGAATGTAAATATAAATATCCTCACAAAGGAAAGGGATTTGATGATGCTCCTTCTACAGATGTGAGAACCACCTCAGATGAAGGTGGGAATGTGTACTTGGCTTCTTCAAGTACATATGTAGATCACGAGGCATGGAAAATTGACTTAGGTGCATCCTTTCACTTCACTCCCCATAGAGAGTGGTTTTACGAGTATAAGAGATATGTTGGTGGTGATGTCTTCTTGGGGGATGAAAGGAAGGCTATGATCATTGAGTGCAAAAATGTAAAGTTGAAGTTGCAAGGTAGAAGGGTTAGAACACTTCAAGGTGTTCTACATATTCCTACATTGGTTAGAAATCTGATTTCCGTGAGCAAGTTGGATGATGCAAGTGTAAAAATAGTGTTCGATAAGGATACCTACAAGATGGCTTGGGGAGAACTGGTATTGATGCGGGCTTTCGGATTAGAACTCTGTACAAGTTGCAAAGTAGCACTATTGTTCATGGGTGCAATAGTTTTGTGGTTCCTGAAAGTGAAGCAGAAAATCTAGTGGTCTTTGGAGAGAAGACCATGTTGTGGCATCAAAGGCTTGCACATATTAGACAAAAGGGCCTTCGAATACTTCATGGTAAAGATATGGTAGAAGGTATGACTAATAGCTCTCTGGATTTTGAATTATGTGAAAATTGTGTATATGGGAAGCATAATTGGGTGAGTTTCCCCTCAAGTGCTAAGAGGGTGAAACAAATATTAGAGCTTGTGCATAGTGATGTGTTTGGACCTATGAAGGTTACATCACTGGATAAGTCTATTTACTATGTATTATTTATATATTACTTCTCAAGGAATACATTGATATATTTCCTTAAGAATAAATCTAAAGTCTTTGACAGGCTTAAAGAGTTTAAGGCTCTAGTGGAAAACTAGACAGAGAAGAAGATAAAGGTGTTTAGGACAGATAACGGTGGAGAGTTTTGCAGTAAGGAATTTGAAAAATTCTGTGGGAAGTGTGGTATAGCACAGTATAAGACTACTCCATATACACATGAGAAAATTGAGTTCCAGAAAGATTGAACAAAACGTTGATGGAAAGGGCAAGAAGCATGCTTAGTGGTGTTGCGACAGGATGAAAATGTTGGCAAGAGGAGGTGGAGACAACATCTTAACTAGTTAACAGATCACCTTCATCAGCGTTGGAGGATGAGACTGCACAAGAGGTATGGACTGGTAAGAAACCCTCTCTTTCACATCTGAGGGTATTTGGATGTGATGCATATGTACATGTTCTAAAGGAGAAAAGAACCAAGTTGGATAGTAAATCCGAAAAGTGCATCTTTATTGGGTATAAGTATGGTTTAAAGGGTTATAAGCTTCCAAACCCAGTAACAAGGAAGGTCACGTACAACCAAGATGTGGTGTTCAGAGAGGTGAAAGATGTTATTAAACATGAAGTCCCATCATAGGAACCTGAGAAGATAGAGTTTGAGCTTAAGGAGGAAGAATCAAACTCTACAACAAAAGAGGAATCAGAAGATGAAGAGTGACAAACTCCGGATGTGAGAAAATCAGTTAGAGAAAGAATGTATCTAGAAAGGTATATGGTGAGCTCCAGTATTGCAGAAATGATGCTTCAACTCCTGGGACTCCCTTCTTTACTTTTATCAACCCCATTGTTCGTAACAAACATGGAAGCAACGGTGCTATATGCACAAGTACTAGCTCTTGCCGCAAGTTGTCACTTGATCAGCTGGCACAAGTCCACTATGAGCTTAAGCTAACTTCTATAAGCTCTTATAAAAAGCTTTTAACTATGATGGATGAAAGCTAACTCAAAAGAGGCTAGTCTACTTGCAGAAAGAAAAGAGATGAAAGCTGCGGAAATGGATGCCATTAGATCTTGGAAAGATAAAATGCATGTGACTAAGCTACCTCTAAAGGAAAATATGGAAAAACCATCTTTTTTGCATTATTGAGTAATTTTGTAGAATTATTATGCATGTGTTTTAACGATTTTTTACTGTGCAGAGTTTGATTAGCAAAAGGAAATGGAGTGGGTACTTGTAGCAGGTTGGGAAGGTGAGAAGAGGGCCTAAGGGGTCCCTGCACCCTTCTAGAGAGTTTCATAGTGATCAGATCTCGAAAAACGGCTCACGTGAACTTCTACAGGAAGTTCTACAAGAAGAGCCGAAAGAGGATTTTAAAGGGTTGAAGGTGGAAACACGATGGGAAAGTAGAAATGGAGGATGGATGAGGATGTGAAGGGGTATAGGACCTAGCGAATGAAGCCAAGGAGTGATGAAGGTGGTTGGATTTGTTGAAGGATGGAGGGAGAAATGTTCCAAAAGAATCTAGAAATTAGGGAAAATTGGAAAAGTGTGGAAAATGAAGGGAAGGAATCTTGGATTAGAGGTTGAAGCAGGTTGTATGATGGAGGAAGGATAGGCAGGGATGTATTACAGGTATTTTGCACAATATTTCCAAAACTGATAGAATAAAGACTAGAAAAACCAGAGATCTATCTATTTTGACCTAATCTGAGCTAAAAACCAGAAAAATGATGAACAAAAGTTTATAGACAGGAAATCATGCAATATAACTATGGAAACTAAGCAAGAATAGATCTAAACATGCAAGTACAACTGGTATCAACTTTTCCAACTAAAAATCTAACACTAGAAATTGCATGGAAAGGAAAAAAATAGTGTTTTTGTGGCAGCAAGTATGCCTTGGTCTCAGCTCATGGTCCCAAGGAGGGAGAGATAGGATCAAGGATTGATTGATGACCTCTTTGTAGATCATTTATATTACCAAACTGTCAAATCAACCTGAAGCATGAAAAGCTATTTTAATCATCAAAAACAACCTAAGTAACAAAGTAACATCTTAACCTAAATAACGTAAATTATTCTATCAATGCAAGTTAAACACATAAAAGTACGCAAAGCAGGTACTGGCACTTGGGTTGGGCCCAACCCCAAGAGCTAAAACCTCCTAAGAAAGCTTACAGCTGGTGCAAAGTGAACTTTATCTCCATTACTCAAAAAATAATCGTGTTACAAAATTGTTTACAACAAGTGCTCGAAAATGAGCTGAAATGTAGAGCTTCACTAAAGTGTGAAAAACAACTGTTCAACAGCTAATCTACCAAGGGTTGAAGCCTTCATACTTATGCACCACGAGGACTCCCAACAACCCTCCTTAACTTTAGGAGCTTGGCTTCTCAAACTGCAGTTAATCAGCCACTTCACAAAATCTGCTCGGCTGCCCCTTGAAATCATCTTTGCTGAGTTGTTGAACTCTGAGATGATAGTGGAGAACTCGAGGAACGGGTCATTTAGTGCAAGAGACACCCTTGCTACAATTCTTCAGCCTTGTTCCTTCGTATTTCGCTGTCAACTTGCTCATAAATGCTTGACCTTGGTCCAAAAGATGTCCAAAAATCTGCAATAAGCATGTATTAGACTTTGTGGTCAAGTGACTATTCTCATTCATTCAATTAACATAAATATATTCAAAAGCATGCATAAAACTATGAAGAATGGTGGATTAATCGACAATAATAGGAAAAATGAGCCCAATAAGTTACCCATTTTTGGGCCTCATCATCACCCCCTTGTTGAATGTGTTTCTCATCCTCTGAGAAACTAATCCAGCTCATCATCTTTGATTGCTTTGACTGCCTCTTTGACATTCCAGGCTTCTAAGGTGATGTCCTCTTCTTGGTCACGAAACCCTACTTTTCTCTCTATCTTCTCCCATTGCATGTGTTCTTCTTCTTCTTTGGCCCCTTCCAGCAGTCTCAAAAGTAATGGAGGACTGAATTTTAGGCCAATACAGTTGGCATTCAAATTTTTCATTGACTATTTTCAAAGGGGTACTCTGGCCAAAGCCTCCCTCATCCTTGTTGCGGAGTGGTACTCTCTTATTTTCAGAATGTTGGACAATGTGTTCCATCTCCTTATGCAAGCATGAATGCAGTTATCACTCAACATTCTTTCCATGTCCTCAAAGTGACCAATGGCCTAAGATTGTCTTTCAATGTAGTTTGGGAGAACCTGAGGGTTGTTGGCTAGGTGCTGATGGGCATACACTAAAGCTGAGGGATCTTCTGGTTCTGCTTTGATCATGAGTGGCTCACTTAGCTCCCTATCCATAACTTTCCAAATTTTTGTTTCCCTTTCTTCCTCATCGTTTAACCAAGAGGCCATGGCCATTAGCTGCACATCTCCCAATGTTGCATTGGGGTCCCATAGATTCATGTTTGGAAGTGCCAAGTTGTGTAAATAGAATTCTGCTAACTTGGCCTTATATTTAGCTGAGCTACTGTCACACAAATAAATGAACTGATTGTAATTCTAGAATGGAATGGTGCCCCTTTGAGCCAGTGTGTTAATTTGAAATTACAACCATTGATCTTTAGGATATAATGCATATGACTTAGAAAGTTGCCTACATTGTAAGGCTTTTACTGCCCAGCGGGCTGTGTAGGCCATTTGGACTTCTTTCTCTTGCACCTATTTTTTTAAAGCCTGTATTTCTTTTGCTCCCTGTCACTCCTTTTCCTGTAGCAGTTTTGTCAGCCTCTCAACATCAGTTATCATCTTTTCCTCTCTGTACTATTCCTTAGTCGTTTCCCTATCTACTGGAGGTCCTTCTTGCTACTGTTGCTCTCCCACAATGGGTGACCTATCTTCCTTATGACCTTCTTGTAGCTGCAATTTCTTTCTCAGTAGCTCATTCTCTTCTTGTAAATTGGCTCTCTAATTGCTTTCTATGTGCCTCACCAAGGCCAAATCTCCTCTTGATTCTTTTAGATGTTCCTCCAGGTGGCTTATGTCTACAACACCATTATATTTGGAAATCCTCATCCAAGTGTGAGCTCTAACCCAGTCTTGTTCTAATGCAAAGAAAAATCGCACAACAAACCTATGTGGGATGATCTTCCTACCCTCCAACAGGTTGTAATATGAGCCCAAGCTAGGTTGTGGGATTGGCTCCAATATCTCCTCAGTCTTTTCTTCTACCTGTGATTGTTTGGATGCCTTCTCCTCCAATTTCTCAGTCTCTTTTAACTTTGCTAGAGTTTCTTGTAGAGATGTTTCAACTTCCTGTAGAGCTGTTTTTTAGTCCATCATCCTAATTCTTTCTCTCCAGGTGGAGGATTTTAGGCTTCCTCTTTCATAGGTGATAAATATATTTGAAGGAGACTCTTCCTTCAGTTTAGTGGTTGTGTCCTCAATGACAATTGGTTCCTTTGATTGTGGCCAGAGTTTGCCACTTTGATCCTTATGGTTCTCCTGGCTTTAAAGTACATGGGAGTTTGCCTCTTTTTCTTTCCTTTTTGTTTTGTAGGGGTGCTTAATGTAGCAAGCACAACTGCTACCTCCCTTGCAAATGTCTCCAAAGGTTTCTCTTCCTGCTAGTCTTTTTCTCCGCTTCCTGTAGAAATCTCTGTGTCCACTATTTTTTTCTATATGACTGATATCTTAGGGTGTCTATTTCCCTTTTCCTTCTTGGTGCCTGCTTTGGCTATGGCAGTCTTCATTTGGGCTTTCTCGGCCTTTCCATTTCTACTCTATATCCTCTTTTCCTTTGTTGTTTTTGTTGTTGTTTCTTCCTCTATTTTAGGCTCAGCAGTCTTGCCAATTAATTTTTGTTCTTCCTATGCTTCCTATGTTTTGCTATCTATTTGAATGTCCTGTGTTCCCTCATCATTGTTCTTCTCAATTTCTTCAGTGTACTCCCCCTCCTCATTGTTGTATGGGGTCATGTTTCCAACCAAAGTTCTAATGTCATCATCCCTGGACATGTTTCTAAAGATTTCCTAAGATATGGGGACAATATAGGTGTGTAAATCATCTTCCACCAACAGTTTGATGGGCCCATGGTGGGACAACTAATCTGGGATCCCTTAATTTAGCTTTGTACCACATCAATTAAGGAATGAAGAAGGAAATATTGGATGCTCAGTTTCTTGGTTGGAGGCAAGTCAATCCCATGCCTTAATTCACATAACAACTTGAAATGATATCCATATATGATGCTAAACCTCCCTTCACATGTGATGTACTTCATAATTTGATAACTAACTTCACTCTAGAGAGGAGGCAAGCTTGTCCTTCTAACTCCGTTTTTGTCTTCTATAGGATGCTCCTCGAGCAGAAAAAATGTTTTCTTAGAAACTTGGCCCAAGGATCTCTCTTCTTTTCTCCAAGGGAGTCCCAATGGTAGACTAGTAATTCTATTGATGAGATCAGGGGTGAGTCTAGGGTCAAACCGATAAAACTAACTGTGGCATGTGTCTTTGAATGCAGTCTCAGGAACATTAAAAACTCTTCAGTTATCTCATCATCATGACCCTGAATTTTGTCAAACAAAGATATACAATTTTCTCAGGTGAAAAGGTCCACCACCTGAGCATGCTCATGCAACTTGGTAGAGTCTGAGGGTTCTTTCCTTATGAATCCTCCTGGCATGGTATTGAGTTCTCTTTTTATGTTTTAACTAGAAGAGAAAATGCTTAGGAAAACAAACAGTCAATCACTAGAACAGGGGGTAGCTGAATTCGGTTTCTTTTGAACCCCAGAAGGAATTTATCATGTGTTCCTTAAAATATCAAATAACAATAATTCCCTTGTTTTAAGACTACTATCACCCATAATTCAACTTTCTGTTTATGAAAAGAATAATTTTTCTTTTACAGAATAGAGCATAAAGACACAAGTTCTCTTCTCAACACAGATAGATATGTAAATTCATTTTTTTTTCACACACGGAGGGTGACCTCTACTACTACAAGTATCTTCCTTACAAGCGAATTTAAAAATGATGAGGAGATTTAGGAATGCAGAGGAAGAACTGGGTAAACTCAGTGAAATATGTAGGCAAACTTTCACATTTTTTCTCAATGCACAAGCAGAATATTACTTTTTTTTTCAAACTGATGTTGTTCAATTCACCACCTTGTACAAACAAATCATGCACAGAGAAGTTTTTTTCAAGCCTACCTCATTTGGAGCTTCAAATTCAATGAAATTTCCAGGTTTTCCTTACACAGAGCCATTCTTTGCCTTTACTGTAGAACCCTTCCTATAGAAGGCTCTCAATTCCTGTAGAATGAATCTATGCTTCCGATAGAGCTCGATAGGTGGGAGATTTTTTAAAACAGGTAGAAAAATTGGTGGAGGACGACTAGTTAACTATTCTAGAAGTGGTGGATATGTACTCCTGTCGAGAACGTCATGAGTGCAGTAAGAATAGAGGGTGGTGCATGTTTTGGCTAAGTGTCTTTTAACTGCGGCGTGATTGGTGGTGAGGGATGAGGAGGTCAGACTGGACCGTTGATTTGACATCATAGCCATACTTATTCTGCATGTTTGTAATCGCAACCACCTCCTTTCTCCCATTATCCACCACCACGACTACCAGTCGCAACGATTTCTACTTGAATAGATTCTCCACATGTGTTGGTTGCACATCTAATTGGCAATTTTGAATGTAACGGGGCTCGTTTGGATTCCACAAGGATATGTAACTGGCTGAGGGTGGCCAGTTGACTAGCCACCGATTCCACTCAATCCAAACCATTCCCATAGTCATGAAACTTTTAAAATATGACTTATGCAAATGAATAGTGAGTTTAGGAACTTACCTACATGGTTGCGGCTGTGTTATGTAGATTCTGGGTTTTGAAACCCATTCCTTCATTTGTTGTTGTTGCATGCACACTACATGCTTGGCCTCGACTGCTACACATGTTCTTACATTGAAGAAGAGCTCCATGCATGTCTCTTCTACCATACTTTGTTCTCCCTGTCTCTAGAGTATGTCTTTCAGAGGGATCAACTGCTACAGGATTCCTGTAGGATGTCCTATAGCTACTTCTCCTCCTAGAATGCAAGCTAGAATGAGCATTGCTATATTGCTGACGAGGGTCTCAGCTGATGATGAGTCTAGATGGAGCGTAGCAGGTATGGTGAGTGAAAAATTGTTGTTTGGTTTGTCATTAAAAAGTTTTTGCTGGCAGTATGAAGAAAATAGGATTTATGTCTGTGACTGTGCAGGAACATAAAAAAGAAAGTGCAATGGTGGTGTACAAAGATGGAAAAAGGGAAACATATGGTGATGGATGGAAGCAGGGATGCTTACAGGCCTCATAGATAGATTCCCAACCTTCGGGTCCTCTTCTAAGTTCGATTTTGGCTTCTCTGTAGGTTATATAGGATCTTTCTGTAGAAGACAGAGAACTTCTTGTAGAAGACACAAAACTTCTTGTAAAAGGTGAAATCTTAGCCCAAATGAGACCAAATCTTAGGAAAGAGTAGTGGTCATGGATAAATGGATTGTGAGGAATGCTTGCAGCCTAGTGCTAACCTCTGCTTTGTCTTGTGTGATCCTCCTAACCTGCAATGTCCTTCCCGCAACCTGCAATTATTCAATAGAAATTAGGTTTATTATTGTTTTTCTCTTCTCTTCCTTTTTTTTTTTTTTTTTTGAGATAGATGGGGTACCTCCAGGAAGTTTTCACCCTCATTGTCTGCCCTGGGCACCTTCAAGAGGTTTTCACCCAAGGATATTTTATTTCTTTCTTTTTTTTGTGTGTTCAAGGTGTGGGTGGAGCGGAGACAGGGGCCTGCTCCACTACCAACACTAATTTATCCAAAGTTTCAGTGAACTCCTGCTTAGAAAGGAGCTTCTTGTAGATTTTCAATTGATGCCCATTGACGACCATGGGGATGGATTCTTCATCAATGGTCTTGATAAGTAATGAACCATTGTCGTTGCATTTCTCCACTATATATGGTCCCAACCATCTTGTCCTCATCTTCCCTTTGAAATCCTTGTATCATGGATCATATAACAGTGCCCAATCTCCTGGCTGAAATTGCTTTTCTTTAACGTGTCGATCATGCGAAATCATCCTTTGAGCTTCGAGCACCTCTCAGTGGAGAAGGGCCTACATTCTATGTTCATCTAGTCCATTCAGTTGAAGTAATATTTCCTGTTGTGCATGGTTAAGATCTAGGTCCAGCTGAGCTACTCAAGTCAATGTGTTATATCTAAATTCTATGGACAACAAAGCCTTCTTCCCGTAGACCAGCTGATAAGGTGTGAAACTTGTTGTAGTTTTCCAAGTAGTGTTGAAGGCCCATGTGGCCTCAATCAAGCAATCTACCTAATCTTTTCTACTACTGCTCACCACTTTAATCAATATCTCTTCCAAAGCTTTGTTAGTGACTTCCACCTATCCATTTGCTTGTGGATGATAAGGGGTGGAATTCCTATGCTTAATATTGTGATGACCGAGCAGGTCTTCAATCAGGTTAGAGGTAAACTGACTTTCTTGATCTATGACTAACTCTCTTAGGTAGCCGAAGTTGTAGAAGATATTTACCCTAAAAAACTCAGCCACTTTTTCTTCTAGTGCTTCCTTGATTGCCTTTGTTTTTGCCCACTTTGTCAAGTAGTCCATGCACACAATGATGTAAGAATTTTTCTTTGGAGGAGGGTTTATAGGACCCACAAAGTCCATGCCCCACTTCTCAAATGGCTCAAAAGTCACTTGAGGTTGGAGGGGAATTTCATTCCTTGGAGTCGGTTTCCCCATCCTTTGACATCGGTCACATTGGCTGATGTATCTCCTGAAATATTGATGAAGAGTGGGCCAATAATAGCCTGCCTGTAGAATTTTGAAAGCGATTACTTTTGCTGCAAACTAGCCTCCATAGGGCCCGTCACGACAGGTTAGGAGGGTCAAAAACTTCCTCCTCCCTGACACAACGCCTCAACATCTAATCCGGGCCATGTTTAAATAGGTTGCCACAAATCCATGTGAATGGGGCGCTTTTCTCATGATCTTGCTCTTCTCGTTTGAGGATAGGTGTGGTGGGAACTGTGCTGAAACCAAGTAATTTGATATATTAGCAAACTATGGAGAGAGTACTGAAATAGAAAACAGGTGTTCATCTGGAATTTTATCGTCCACCATCCCTTCTTCACCTACAATCAAATCTAGTCTAGACAGAAAATCAACAACAACATTTTCCTTACCTAGCTTATCAACAATGGTCAAATCAAATTGCTACAATAAAAGTAACTATCTAATGATACGAGCATTTACATCAAGTTTATTCATCAAATACCTAATTGCAGTATGATTAGTGTGTATGAATATTTGATAACCAGTCATGTAGTGTCTGGACTTGTTTAGGGAATGGAGTACAACTAGGAGCTATTTCTTAGTTACGGTATAGTTTAACTCTGCCTTGGATAGGTTTTTATTTTACTAACAAAATATATTGCACACAGTAGCTTCTCTTCAACTTGTCCTAAGACTGCTCCTATGGATTTTCTCAAGGCATCTGTGTGAATGTCGAAAGGTAGGGCCTAGTTTGGACCTCTCAAGATTAGGGCAGTTACCAACTTGCCTTTCAATGCATCCAGAGCCTCTTGACAGTTGTCAGTCCATATAAACTCAACTTCTTTCCCCAAAATACCAAACAATGGAGAGGATAGCTTATTGAAATCTTTATTGAATCTTCTATAATATCCTGCTAAGCCTAGAAAAATTTGAACATCTCTTACCTTTTGAGGAGGTGGAACCCTTTGGATGATAGCAATCTTGTTGGGATCCACCTATAATCCTTGCTGAGAAATTGTATGACCTAGCATGGTCCCTTCAGTCATCAAGAATTCACATTTTTCTAGACTAAGGGACAGGTTCATTTTAATACACTTGGTTAAAACTTTTCCCAAGTTAGTCAATGCTTCTTCGAAGTTGGACCCATAAGGAGTAAATTCATCCATATAGATTTCCACTGAATCATGAACCAACTCAACAATTATGCTCAGTACTACTCTCTGGAAAGTGGCAGAAGCATTGCATAACCCAAAGGGAAGGACCCGATAGGAAAAGGTACCCCATGGACAAGTGGAAGTGGTCTTGTCTTGGTCTTTTGTGCTGATTTGGATGTGATTATACCCACTAAACCCATCTAGGAAGGAAAAAAACTTCTTCCCTACCAGTCCATCTAACACTTGATCTATGAAAGGCAAAGGGATATGATGCTTCTTGGTGGTTTTGTTAAGTTCTCGATAATCAACACAAATTCTCCACTTCCCGTTTTTCTTAGAGACAAGCACCAGAGGAGAAACCCACTCGCTGTCAGAGATGGGGTAGATGAATCCTGCATCCAATAAATTTTGCAGTTCTTCTTTGAAAATGTCCTTAAGGGCTGGATTCATTCTCCTTTCAGGTTACCTGACTGGTTTACAATCCTCTTTAATGTAAATGTGATGGGTATATACTAAAGGGAGAACTCTTTTCATATCGTTATAGCTCCAAGCAAAAGCATCCAAATGGCAGTTCAATAAGCTACACAACTCCTTCTCCTGAGAGGGGGATAGGGATAAGTTGATCTTCAAGGTTCTTTCAGGACCAAATTCCACATTCTTAACTCGGGGAGAGGTCGGACCAGCTACACAGAGATCCACTAAAGCACTGCTTGGGTGTCTTCTACCAACTCTTCTAATGGCAACACACTGGGAGGTGGATTCTGAATCAAATTCTCAATAAGGTCATCCCCAGTTTGAGGACCTCCCCTGGTGGCTTCCACTATGCACAATGGTGCAGAGTAGACTTCATCCTTATCTTCCTCCTCTAACTAGAGAGGTAAGTCATGTTATAGTAGAGGTTGGGTAGGAGGATATATGACTAGTTGTTTGGACATAGGACCATTCTTGATGGTCATGCTCCCAGCGTGACAACTGATGTAAGCATTTGCAATAGCTAACCAAGGACTTCCCAAAATGAGGGGGTATCCCATGAGATTTTCCTTTGGCTGAAGGACCACAAAGTTCACAGGGTACTCCTAAGAATCAATAGAGGCCATGAGATCTTCCACAATCCCTTTGGGTGTCACGGTGGAGTGGTCTGCTAACTATAGTAGTGTCAAGGTCTTCCTTAGGTAACTCTGAAGGTTGAGTTTGAGCATAGTGTCCTTGGTCATCGCATTAATAGGAAACCCTAGATCAATCAAGGTGTGGTGGATTATGGTGCCATTGATGTGGACATCAACTACATGACTCCTAGGGTCGAGATATTTTTGATAGATTACTTGTCCCAACATTAGGTCAGACAATTGTCCTAGGACATTGATAGTTGGGGCATCTCTCTTTCACCTACCTGGGTGCCTGAAACACTTCTCTTTGATCAATTTTTTGTATATTGGTACATATTTTATAGCTTGGAGAAGTGGTATTTTCACACACAATTGTTTAAGCTCACCAAGAAGTTCAGTCTCTTCTGGGTTTGGTTGCATGGCTCCAATTAGTCTCTCAAGAAATGGTGGAATGGCTTTGGGTTCACTTTTCTGTTTCTCTTCCTCATCCTCCTTAGGAAGGGGTTGGCTATCTAGGAGGACCTTCCTAGATCGTAGGTTGATCTCCTAAATCTCCACAGCATAGGTAGGGCATGTTGTCTCTCCAGTATATACCTATTGGGCCTATCTGTTATTGGTGTTCAGGTTCGGTTGAGAAGACATCTAGGGTTGTCTCGGAGGAGGAGGAGGTAATGGTTGTGGTTGAGGAGTTGGTGGAGGCAAAATAGCGGGAGGAGAGTTGTATTGGAGCCTCCACCCCTGTTGAAGTGCATTCCATTGAGGTTGTGACTAAACATGGGAATGAAATGAATGAGCAGCAGGTTGAGTATGGTATTGATATGGGTATGACCAAGTAGGGGCATAGACCAATAAGGATGAGCAAGGGGGCCCCAATAAGGTATGTGAGGGATCGGTTGGGGTTGTAATAAGTTTGGGATGTCCCTTGCATCCCCTGCTGGTAAGGTCTGGATCCATGTTGCCTTCTTTGGTTTAGGAAGTAGAGTGGTTCAATGGCTCCTTCAGCCCCTTGGTACATAGCTTTAAGTCCGGGTAAGGTTGGGCACTGTTCTGTAGGGTGGTGTTCCTCACAAATAAAACATACCTCTACTGAGTGTAATGGACACTCGTTCCGAGGATGTTTCCTTGTACATCTGGGAAAAAAGATGGCCAAAGACCTCTAATCTTCCTCTTTCTTCTATTGGATTTGGAAAGTATCTAGTTGCATGGAAATGGTCTGTCTCATCTCGCTTTCAAGTTCTTCCATCTGATTTGCAAACTCATGTTTGGAGAAGGTGGCGCTGGCTAAAAGTTGATTCTCCCTATCTCTTTTCCGGGCTCCCCGAGAATGGTTTCTAAACACAATATTTATGTCATCATAAGGTAGTTGGTAGATGTCTTCTCCAACCACCAAATGGAGGGTATCTAGAAGGTCTTCAGGGATTCCTTAGAGTAGAGCCAGCTTCAGAGATTTGGGGCGAAGTGTGCACCAACCCTTTTATAACTAAGTTGGAACCTTTCTTCATAGTCTTCTAATGATTCATCACTTCACATGGTCATCCGAAATATTTCTCCCTTCATTTCCTTTGACCTATAGTAATCACGATATTTGTTGTTAAATGCTTGTTGCATTTGAGCCCAGGTTGTGATATTATTTACAGGTAACCCCATGAACTAGCGTAGTGTTGCATCCTTGAGCGTAGAGGGAAAGAGTTTCAACTTTTTCTCATCTTCTACATATTCATAGATTCGATAAAGGACAACAAACTCAAACGAGAAGGTATCAAGGTCTTCAATGGTGAATCCATGGAAGTGAGGTAAGGCTGAGGGTCTTATGTTTTTCATTTTTGTGTCCCCATTGGTCTCTCGAATAGGAAAGGAACCTTCTACTCTCTCCTGATCTCCTATGCCATTTCTGTGTTCAGCCATGGTCTCAGGAGGAATATTTTATTGCTCTTCTTCTATTAGAGAATCTTTGTATCCCTCTGGAGGTTCACTACCACCAACAAAGAGAGGAGGGTGACTCAGTGATGTGGTGGGGGTGTTGGGTAAGAATTTTCCTAAATTGTCTCTATTCCTACAAAGCATGAAATGAAATATTTTTGGTTGATTTTTGTGTTTTTCTCTGCTTGTACCTACAAAACTGAAATTGATTCAACAACAAATTGCAACTAACTAAAGTAAACTTTGCTGGAATGAAAATTGCAGAATTGAAATGAAAGCAGGAAATGACTAATCTATGCTGCTAAAATGAAATTAAAGAAATAAAAGGCCGCTTGCAGAATTGAAATGCTAATCTACACTTGGAGAATTCAAATGATAGTTTAGGAAAGCAGGAAATGTGTAGTCTACTTTTGTGGAAATGAAATTGTGTAATGGAAATAAAACAAATACTCTACTCTTGCTAAAATAAACTACTTAACTGAAGGTTGCAGTAGAAAATAGAAGAAAAGTATCAATCACAAATGCTTTGATGCTTCCTCGACAACGGCGCCAAAAACATGGCGAGCTCCAGTATTTTAGTAATGATGCTGCAATTCCTAGGACTCCCTTATTTACTTTTGTCAACCCGTTTGTTCGTAACAAACTTGGAAGCGACAGTGCTATATGCACAAGTACTAGCTCTTGCCGCAGGCTGTCACTTGATCAACTAGCACAAGTCTGCTAGTAGCTTAAGAAAACTTTTATAAGCTCTTAGAAGAAGATTTTAACTGTGATGGATGAAAGCTAACTCAAAAGAGGCTAGTCTACTTGCAGAAAGAAGCTGAAAGCTGAAAGGAAATGCATACGCTAGAAAACCCTAGTTTTACTCGTTAACCCTATTGGTGCAAGGAAAGAGATGAAAGATGTGGAAATGGATGCCATTAGCTCTTGGAAAGGTAAAATGCATGTAACTAAGCTACTTCTAAAGGAAAATATGGAAAAAACAATTTTTTGTATTTTTGACTAATTTTGCAGAACTATTATGCATGTGCTTTAAAGATATTTTACTGTGCAGATATTGATTGGTGAAAGGAAATGGAGTGGGTGCTTGTAGGAGGTTGGGAAGGTAAGAAGGAGGCATAAGGGGTCCCTTTCACCCTTCTAGAGAGTTTCACATCGAATAGATCTTGGAAAACTGCTCACGTGAACTTTTACAAGACGTCTACAGGGGTTCTAGAAGATGTTCTAGAAGAAGTTGTATAGGAAGAGCCGAAAGAGGATTTTAGAGGGTTGATGGTGGAAAAATGGTGGGAAAGTGGAAATGGAAGATGTATGAGGATTTGATGGGGTCTAAGACCTGGTGAATGAAGCTAAGGAGTGATGAAGGTGGTTGGATTTGTTCAAGGATGGAGGGAGCAATGCTGCAGAAGAATGTAGAAATTAGGGCAAATTGGAAAAGTGTGGCAAATGAAGGGAAGGAATCTTGTATTAGGGGTTGAAGTGGGGTTTTATGATGGAGCAAGGATAGGCAGGGATGTATTACAGGTGCTTTTCACACTATTTTCCAAAGCTGATAGAACAAATACTAGAAAAACTAGAGATTTATCCATTTTGACCTAATCTAACCTAAAAACCAGAAACATGATGAAAAAAAGTTTATAGACAGGAAATCATGAAAAATAAATATGGAAACTAAGCAAGAACATATCTAAACATGCAAGTACAACTAGTATAAACTTTTCCAACTAAAAATCTAACACTAGCAATTGCATGGAAAGGAAACAACAATGTTTTTGTGGCAACAAGTATGCCTTGCTCTCAGCTCAAGGTCCCAAGGAGGGAGAGATGAGATCAAGGATTTCTTGATGGCCTTTTTGTAGATAATTTTTGTTATCAAACTTTCAAATCAACCTAAAGTATGAAAATCTATTTTAATCATCAAAAACAACCTAAGTAACAAAGTAAGAGCTTAACCTAAATAATAGAAATTATTCTATGAATGTAAGGAAAACACATAAAAGTACACAAAGGAGGTATTGGCACTTGGGTTGGGCCAAACACCAAGAGCTATAGCCTCCTAGAAAAATTTAGAGCTGGTGGAAAGTGAAATTTATCTCCATTACTCAAAAAATAATCATGTCACAAAATTGTTTACAGCAAGAGCTCAAAAATGAGCTGAAATGCAGAGCTACACTAAAGTGCAAAAAACAATTGCTCAATAGCTAATATACCAAGGTTTGAAGCCTTCCCACTTATGCACCATGAGAATTTCGAACAACCCTCCTTAACTTTAGGAGCTTGGTTGTTCAAACTGCAGTTAATCAACCACTTCACAAAACCTGCTTGGTTTCCCCCTCAAATCATCTTTGGTGGGCTATTTAACTCTGAGATGATGATGGAGAACTCGAGGAAGGGGTCACTTAGTGTAAGAGACGCCATTCCTACAATTCCTCAGCCTTGTTCCTTCGTATTTAGCTGTCACCTTGCTCATAAATGCTTGACCTTAGTCCAAAAGATGTCCAAAAGTCTGCAATAAGCACATATTAGACTTTGTGGTCAAGTGGCTATTATCATTCATCAATTAACATAAATATATTCCAAAGCATGCATAAAACTATGAAGAATTGTGGATTAATAGAAAATAATAGGCAAAATGAGTCCAATAAGTTACCCATTTTTAGGGCTCATCTGTATAGTCTATCTGCTTTCTATTCAAATTTTGCTTTATATATTACTGAAGATTATCCCAAAACTATGAAGGAAGTAGTAGATTCAGAGGATGGAAAACTCTGGAAAGAGGCCATGGTTGATAAAATGGCATCTTTGCACAAAAATGAGGCTTTGGATCTAATGGAGTTGTCGGCTCAAAGGAAACCCATTGGGAGAAAATCGATGTTAAAAAAGAAGACAAATGTAGAAGGAAAGGTGGATAAATACAAAGGTTAGTTGGTAGAAAAAGGTTATTCCTAGGTGTTGGGAATTGATTTTGGTGATATTTTTTCTCTTATTACCAAGGTAGCTTCTATTAAATTACTTTTTTCTGAATCTGTTGCTTTTGATTACGAGGTAGAATAGATGGATCTGAAGACATCATTTCTTCACGGGGATCTGTAAGAGGATATCCACATGAATAAACCTGAAGGTTTTGTTGTGAAGGGTAAGAAAGCACTAGTCTGCAAATTAAAGAAGCCTTTGTATGGGTTAAAACAGTCACCAAGAATGTGGTAACAAAAATTTGATACATTTATATGGGGACTTGGCTTCACCAGAAACAAAAAATATCACTGTGTGTATTTTAAATTAATTGGTGACCATGTTATTTATCTGGTATTATATGTGGATGGTATGTTCTTGGTTGGAAATGACAAAGGAATTATCTAGGATTTGAAGACCCAATTGTCCTCCAAATTTGACATGAAATATCTTGGTACTGCAAACTATATTTTGGATATGGAAACTAAAATAGATTGAGCAAAGAGGAAGCTCTGGTTAAACCAGAGGAGCTATGTCAAGATAATACTGCAAAGGTTTAATATGAAGGATAGTAAGCTGGTGAAGGTTCCTATTCTTGTAGGTGTAAAGTTATCTACCGAGTAGTGTCCCAAGACACAAGAAGAGGAACAGGACATGTCCCGCGTTTCGTATGCAAGTGCAGTTGGTAGTCTGATCTATGTAATGGTCTGTACTAGACCAAACATTACACATGCAATGGGAGTATCGAGTAGGTTTATTTCAAAACAAGGGAAGGAGCACTAGACAACATTGAAGCGGGTTTTCAAGTATTTATGTGGCACTAGTGATTATGGTTTGTGCACCAAGCAAAACTAGGACTAGATAGAGTGGTTTATATTTGTGGCTTTGTTGATGTAGACTGGGCCAGAGAATTGGAGCAGAGAAGATCTACAAGTGGGTATGTGTTTAACCTATTTGGAGGTGCAATCAGTTGGATGAGTAAGAAATAATCTATAGTGGCACTATCAACTACAGAGGCAGAATACATGGCAGCCACTCATGCAAGGAAGGAAGCTGCTTGGGTGCAAAGATTGTGTTCAAGTATGGGGTTAGTACATGGAGATATAAGGATACATTGTTACAACCAAAGTGCAATTTTTTTGGAAAAAAACTATGCTTATCATTCAATGACAAAGCACATTGATGTTGAGTATGACTTTGTGAGGGATATGATAGAAGACAAAAATGTGTTGTTGGTAAAGGTGGAAACTTGGAAGAATACTGTAGATCCATTGAAAAAATATGTGAGCTCTAAGAAGTTCTCTTAGTGTAGAGAAATAATGGGCGTTTCAGGGCTAGATAAATGACTAAGGCCTCCCGTGGAAAGAAAACAACAAGTGGGAGAATGTTGGGTTGTGCTATATTTTCCACGAGAATGGGGGTTTATAGCAGGGTTGGAGCCCCCCTTTTGTTGCACAAATTATGGGTGGGGGTTTCACAGGGGGTTTGAGGGGGGCAGTGAGGCCCCTTCTACAGGGTCTGGGGAAGTGCCTTTGGGAAATTGTTTTTGGACCCTATATTAGGTTGGGCGGACCTACCAATGGTTTTATGCATGGCTTTTTCACATGGTTTTGGACACGATGGTTTTCGGTCCATGGTATTGGATGCTTCAGCATGTATAAATATGTATTGTAATATTGAAAGGAACATAATGAAAAATCAAGCTGGTAGTCTTGATTTTGGGATCTAGTGGGAAATCTTTGTGCATATGTGTTTTATGTGTTATTCTCTCGTATTGTTTATTTTTTGTTCTTAGAATTGACATGCAGGTAATTTCTGTAGAGGGTTAAAACCTACACCAAGTATCTCTTTTTTATGTCTTGTTTTATACTATACTATTAATAAATCATCTTGCTCTTTAAAAGTTACATTTTGTAGAATTTATTTGACTCCTCCAATCATAGTACATCACATAGTATCCTTAATCATATACATTTACATATTTCCTACTGTATATTAATAAAATAATTTACTTACTTGAAATAGTAATCATTAAAGGAAAATTTAATATAATAATTTTTCAAGAAAAATTATTTAATGCTTAAATTATGTTTGTAAGTCTTGTTAAGACCCATTGTTAGGTTGAGAAGAAAGAAAAATCATTCCTCAAAGTAACAATACCCTACCCTTAGCGTTCTATAAACACCGAGATCTTAAGTAAACAATTATGGAGAATGTGTATTTAAATAAATTGAAATAATTAATGTATAAGCTGAATATAGGTGAAACGATCGAACTAAATTGAAGATACTTAAATGAGGATGAATTAATACGTCAATGGTAGAATACAAATGGGACAAAGATACATAAGAAATTCCTTATATATATACTATCATTTATTAATTGTATGGAGTTACAAAAAATTAGATTGTATTAGAGCAGATCTACTGGGGTATAAACAAACTTTGTTATGAAAACCAATAACTTACATGGGAGACCCATGCCCATAGAAGATTTATTAACTTATTTTTTGTTGAAGAAATGCAATAGCCATAATACATAAATCAAATACAAATATGGAATAATAATTAAAAAATCCTTAGTCAATGTTGGCATTATTACAAATGTGTTGTCTTTAATGGAAACTTGCTTAGTAAAGATGTCAAAATGATAGTAGTAGGATGAGTATTCAAGCCGTTACAAATCTGACATGAAGACTGGACAAAGGAGTATCAGTTCGGAGATAAAGCAATGATAAATATGAAGTTTGAATAGGTATATGTGGGTCCTATGGACAAAGGAGGCATACACACAAGAGTATGGTGAAGAAAACTCACGTATAATGTCTGCACCATGGTATTCTAAATACCAGGGGTATACCAGAGGTCTTTACAATGGTATTTTCCCATAGTAATGAGTGTGACAATGGATATTTCATCACGTCAAAGAATACCATTAGCATAACTACAAAATTAGCCTAAGGTATTGGCTAAGGGTTAAGCTATATAAGGAGATGGATATCAAAGTGCTAAGTGTGCATGATATGGGTTATTGATGAATTATTTGATCTGAAATAAGTGTGCACCTGGGAGTGTGGTGATGGATCAGATCTTATAGATATGAAATGAATACACATTGAATAATCTACTTATGGGTTGATATATTTATGACGATTAGTTTATGATGTGTCTCTGTTATGGTGTCTGTTGAGATTTGGGTTTGACAGATGTGCTGATGTGCAATAAAGTTTTGACACAATGATTACATATTTGTACGTAGGTGTGCTTCATAAAATTTGCGTACATACATGGATTTGATTCTAGATAGTTGCGTATACATTTTGCAGAATAGACATATTTGTATGCAGATGTGAAGTATAAAAGGAACATACATATGTGGAAGTCCTTGATAAGATTCGTATAAATTTTCTAGGTTTTTGCAGTATAAGCTGATGATAATGGTTGATCTATTGTGTTATGTTTATTGTTGTATGTTTATGAAATCTCTTATAATTATATATATTTAAGAGTATTGTTTGGCCTGAATTGATTATGAAATAAAGTATTGACTTATGATGATGTTGGGAGATGATAATATATATTTAGGTTTGATGATTTATGTTGGCTTCAATATCTGTTTGGGTTATTGATTCAATGATATAGTGATACAAATTCATCGATCAATATTTTGAGATCTGTATGCGAGTATGCTTCAGGCAAAACATGTCCATACACATGTATGAGTAAGAATAGTAGCTTATAGATTATGACATGTGTTTAGACAGAGTTTGCAGTGACATAATCTGGCTGCTGTGATGAAAAATATGTGGTATGGTATTATGATGAATGGATATACAGTGATATAAGCTGGTATGGTTGTTTAAAAAAGTTATTTATATGTTTGACCTAGTGATATAGTTGGTTTAATGATTAAGTGACTTGGTCTAATATTGTTGTTTGATAATTGGAATGGATCCAATCTGAAGCATTCTGAAAAGTGATCCACAAAAAATAGAGGGTAAGGGGGTTGTATCTCCCTTCCAGTAGAAGCTGGAAAGCGAGAGAAGGTTGTAGCTTCTACAGGTGGGTGCTTGCATAATTGTATGGGTCTACACCAGTAAAGATTTCTAAGAAATTTCTCTTTATAATAAAATAAGAAGATAGAGATGACATTAGTAGTGTTTTTTTCCCACATTGGGTTTCCACCAAAAAATCTTGGTGTTCATGTGTTTCTTGTGTGTGATAACTCATTTTTTTCTTATAGCACATGGTTATAGTTTAATTAATGTTTAATGAAGTACTGATATAATGGTTCAAGTTAAAGATATGATAAATTAACTGAAAACGTTACTAAACTAGATATACACTACTTGTTTTCATCACAGTCACATACATATGCAATTTTACTTAATAACAATCATGTACATAAATTTGAATAAACAAATTTACTTATCAAACAAAAACTATTACCTCAAAACGCGAAATCTAGCCAAAAAAACCCCAAAAAGACAGTAAAAATAGTTTCAAAATGAAAAGTGTTGATGCTGGAATAATTTTTTTTTTAAAGTAAATTTTCAACATTTTTTAAAAATGACATTGAAAACCATTTTTTTGTGTGCAAAAGATACCATGAAAATGAAAAGTGTTGATATTGGAATAACGTCATTTTTTTCACAGTAAAATTTCAACATTTTTTAATAATGACATTAAAGATAAAATATCATGACTGTAAAAAACTTAAATTTCCAACGTTTTCAATCATAACATTAAAGATAAAATATCACGTCTTTGAAAAACCTTAAAATTCCAAAAATTTATACTCATGTTGCTAAAGGAAAATGCTTAGTACTATTTTCAACCATAGCATTAAAGATAAAATATCATGACCTATAAAAACATTAAATTGTTGACAATTTTTCAACCATGGAATTAAAACCAAAGATTATGACTATAAAAAAACCTTGACTTTTCCAAATATTTCAAGAATTACATTACGTAGAAAAATTATCACTAAAAAGCATTCAAAATGAACACTTGAATGAAAGAGCTATTATACCAAGGAAAATTTATTTTTTAAATATTAAATATGTGGCGATTTTAAAATCTTAGCCTAAAATAACTTGATACATTGCAACGAAAATTTAAAATCAACCATCCAATTGACATGTAGTGTAGGTGAACTCGACCCATTGTAATGAAAACTTAAAGATCAACCATGAAATTGACACATTCTGGGGTAGATTGTATTTATTATAACAAAAAATTTAAAATTAACTATAAAATTGCACATAATGGGATCAGGTTGCTAGTCGAGCATCAAAACAGACCCTTCAAATAAATAAATAAATAAAAGAAAAAAAAATAACAAAAATTAAATAAAATAAATATAAAAATACCATAAAAAATGTAAAATAAATACAAATTAATTTATAAAATAGAATGAACAAAAAAAATTAAAAAAAAAAATGTGAGGAGAAATTTAAAAAATAGGGAAAATATGAGTAAAAAAGACATAATGAGAAAAATAACATAATAATAAAAGGTAAAAAAAATATTTTTAAAGTTAGAAAAATAAAATAACATCGTAATTAAAAAGAAAAACAAAAAATTAAAGTAAAAAATTTAAAAGAAACAATAACAGAAATAATTAGCAAAAAAAATTATAAAGAAACTTGAAAACATAAAATTTGAAAACCATAAAATTAAAAAATTAATCAAACAGAATATTTAAAAAAGTTAAATAAAAATAACAAAAATAAATTAAATAAAAAACAAAAAAATGTTCTTTTATGATGTTGTTTTTTAATTTTTAATTTTTAATTTCTTTTTAATCTTTAAAATTGTTTTAATTTTCTACCATTTTTTCTTTATATTATGTAGGTTTATATAAATTTCCCCATTTTTGTTAAAAAAAAAAAATGTTGTGTGAGGTGTGGTGTTTTAATTTGTACAAGTGACTTTGTGATTTTTTACATTTTATAGTTTGTCTTGTGAGTTTTATATGATTTTTATATTTGATATTTTTGTCTTCTTATTTATTTTTTATTTTTTTTAATCTTTTGTTACATGTTATTTTATTATGTTTATTACTCTGTTTTTTGGTTTACTTTTTGTTTAAATTTTCTATTTTCACAAATCAATTTTCTATTTTTATTGTTTTATTTA
>APFE031347959.1:47261-108952 GCA_000404065.3 Pinus taeda
TAAATTTTTATATTTTATTTTTTTTGTCATGCCTTTTATTTTATTTTTGTGGTTTATAACTGACACTAAAAGCAACAACATTTAAAAAAATTATCGATACGTAGTACATTAAAAAATTGAAAGAGTAAAAAATAAACCCTTTAAACAAAAAGCATTCATGTTGCATCAACACTTTCCAAACTGGGTATGAAAATCACTAGCATTTAAAAAAAATATTTATACGTGATACATAAAAAAAATTAAAGTGTTGAAAAGAAGCCCTCCAAAAAAAATGCGTTGATGTTGCATCAACACTTTTCAACATCAACATGAAAATCACTAACATTTAAAAAAATGATACATAATAAAATTTGAAGTGTCTAAAATATTCTCCAAAAAAATGAAGGTGCATTCTGAATAACCACATTTTAAAATTGGGTGTTTTTTTTGCTATCTCAAAAAAAATAGTAATTGGTAATTCTCTCATTTGATAGGTAACTATGCTCATAAGAAAATCAAAGTTTAAGTAGCTTAAAATATTGATTCCCCTCCCTCCTACCATTATTTTTCCAAAAAATTAGTAGAAGAATAGGTCCTTTAGAAGAAGCTTGATCGCTTAAAGGAAAATTCATCAAAATGAGCAACCAAGAGTGAGAAACATCTATAAGGACACCATTGTTTAATGGATCCAATCTAGTTTTATGGAAAGTCATAACAAGATCTTACCTACAGTCACTTGGAGTGGACGTTTGGGGAATCATTGAAGGAGGCTATCAATATCCATCCTCCATTTCCTTAGATGAAGGAGAAAAGAAAAGTTATGAGACAAATACAAAGGTGGTCAATGCTATGTTAGGAAGTCTCGGATAATCTGAATTTGTCAAAATCATGTAGATGAATACCACAAAGGCTATATGAGACAATATCATCCAAAGTGATGAAGGTGACACAAAGGTAAATAGTGCCAAACTTCAAACTCTTAGAATTCAATATGAATTTCTAAAAACTCATAATGATGAAAGTATTGAAAGTTTCTTTCTTAGGGTGGATGATATCATTAATTTGATGATAAATATTGGTGTCAAAATAAAAGAATCATAACTGGTTGAGAAAATCTTAATATCTCTAAACCCCAAATTCAATTAGAAATTCTCTTTCATTAAAGAAATGCAATATTTGAAGAACCTTACTATTGAAAAGCTTCATGGAATTTTAACAGCCTATTAAATGAGAAAATGGGTCTCTCCTTTTATCAAATAGGTTTCATTCAAAACCACTTGCAAAGGAAAGAAAAAGGAGGAGCTAAATGAATCGGGGTATGTATCAAATGAAGAAGAGGAAAACTTCGTAAATAAACTCAAAGTAGGCAAGATTCCTTTCAAATATTTTTCTTGTTGAAGAGTTGGTCACTATGTTGCTAAATTCCTTTATAAAGAAAACCATGAGAGAGGGAAAAATTCAGCAAAAGTAAATTTTAGAGGAAGATTCAAAAATAAGAGAAGCTTCTACACACATGAAGATAGTGATGGTCTTCTAAATGGCAACAAAGGTTAGTCTCATCAAGAATATCAATTACATATGTAATTTGAAGATAAATGTGTTGATGAATCTAATAGTGTCTTTATCGATGCCCTAGAAGAAAAATATAATCTGACAAAACAAATAACTCAACTTAAAATTCATTTATAAGAAGCTAAATTAGCAAAGGATGCTCTAAAGAAAAAAATCCTAGAAAAGGAAAGGCCTATTGAAAAGTTAGAACTAGAAGTTGTACGTCTAAGGAAGGAACTTGAGAAAGAAAAAAGTTTAAACCTTAGATTTCCTAAAGGATCTAAGACCTTAAAAGAAATTATCAAAGTACAATGCTCTCCTATTATAAAAAAAACTCTCGGATGCAACAAAGAATCATCAAAGGCTGTAAATTTTTTTGAAATAGGTATAGGAAGCTATCTCAATGTAGTAAAAACAAGTAGCCAACAAAATTCCAGCTCTCAGCAAAGGATTAAGGGATCAAATTTTTCTTAGGTTAATCACCCTTATCACAATCAAAGGGAATACTACACAAGAAGGTACTGCACTCCCAATAACTTTTACTTTAATGGTCAATGCCCAATGTGTTGCTTATAAAACTATCATGACTAGAGAAGCTAGAAAACAAAAGAATGACATATGATTAAAGAAATGCATTTACAATATCTTATGACGGTTTCAATATGAATCTGAATAATCCTTTTTCAATAACTTTAGCATAGAGAAACTAAATACAGAAGAAAAATATGGTTTACTCTTCAAAATAAACAAAATGTTCCAACATCTAAGATATGGAAAAAGAAAACCATAGAATCTGAGAATTGTGGTTTAGCTTTATATGCAGGACATCAAGAAAAATTGTGGTACATTGATAGTGGATGTTTGAAACATATCACAAGTGGTAAAGATACTTTTTATTTCCTTTAATGAAATAAAGAAAGAAAAGAATGAAACATTTGGAAATAACTCACCTGCTGATATCAAAGGAAAATGAATTGTTTTGCTGAAGGAAAAGGTTAAAGCAGGAAATATTTTATTTGTTGATGGATTAAAGAATAACTTATTTAGTGTAAGTCAACTTTTTGGTCAAGGGCATGAGGTGGCTTTCAGATCAAATAACTATGTAGCACGAAATATCGATAGAGGTAAGATCATAATAAAGGGAACAATAAATCCAGGTAATGTCTATGTCTTGGAAGGTGCTTTAGAGCATTGTTACTTGATAAAATTAGAATACATTTGGCTCTCGCATAGAATATTAGGACACCTAAGCCTCAATCAACTACATAAGTCAAATAGAATGGGAGAAGTTTGTGACTTTCCTAACATCTCTCTACCAGAAAATACCATATGCAAATCATGTCACTTTGATAAGAAAACCAGGGTATAGTTTAACATCAAAGAACGTAATGAAAATCATGTCACTTTGGTAAGAAAACTAAGGTGCAGTTTAATGCCAAATAAGGTAATGAAAATCACATCACTTTGGTAAGAAAACCAGGGTGAAATTTAATGCCAAGGTACTTCAAGTAATCAACTTGAGATTAATCATATTGATTTTTGGGGTCCTATGAGCAAGAATTCTCCTTGGGGGGGAGAATACTACAAATTATTTATTGATGATTTTACTCGTATGTGTCATACTGGCTTGTTAAAACATAAAGATGGAGCATTTTATAAAATTAAATTCTTCAAAGCTCTGGTAGAAAATGAGTTAGATTTGAAAATCAAATGTCTTAGATCTAATAAAGGAGGATAATTTATATTAGATGATTTTTTCAACTTTTTTGAACATCATGGCATCGAGAGGTAGTTTTGTATAGCTAAACCTCCTCAACAAAATGGTGTGGTATAAATAATGTATGATGCAGGAGCATCAAGACCTTTTTCTCCATCTGTAAATATGGGGTGTGATGATTTTTAAATATTTTATTAATTAATTTGAATTAAATAGGAGAAGGTGAGGATTTATGTAAATATCCTTTTATTAATAAAAGGATATGAGGAAATTTAATGAATTGAAGGATTTTAGGGATAAAAACCTATCCTTTAGGGATGTTGAGAGATTTAGGGGTTGTTGAGGATTTTAAGGGATTGAGCATTTAATTTAATGATTTTAAATAGGAAGGGATTTGGGGAGAAAATCAGATAGAATAGGAGTGAGGAGAGAGTGTGTACAGTGAGCAAGGTTCTCCTTGGGAGCCTTGGCAATTTGTAAAAGGGCCATGAATTTGCATATCTGGCCATGAAGAAACTCTGTGTGGATATCTGTTTTATTGTAAATATGAATATGTTGGATTTAATATAATTATGAGATGATTCTGTGGTTAATGGCAGAAATCGATGTTTGATAATGTTCAAATTGCTAAACTCTGTGGGCGGACAGTACATTCTAATTAGTGTGTATTCATAGTTGTTTTGCTTTGGCTTTTAATTCCCTGTGGCGGAAATATATATATATTCTGGGTAATAATGGTGTTACGATTTTCACTTCCTGATATATAGACAGGCTTGATTTTGTATGCGCACCTATATGCAGTTATAGAGTTTGGAAATCGTGGTTCCCATGCGAATTTACCATGTGTGTTAAACCGGTTGCCTTTCATTGCTTAACGCGCAGTTGCTGTGCATATTTATCATTAATCTTGCGTTCTGAGATGACATTGCAGGCCAGAGGACCTTCGGAACTGTTCATTGGTTTGTATGCTAGTTTCTAAAGCCTGTGGATGGGCATAATGGTTATATGTGTATTGTAACAGAGGCGGAATAGGGACTTATGCATGCGCATCGAATTAAAATTACAGTCAATGGAAGTATATCTACGGAAGATCAGTTGGCATAGAGTTCGGGCTTATAAGCCATTGGTTGTGGCAAAGGTCGGCTTGTAATTATCGTTGACAGAGGTAAGCACTTATGCGGCTCTATATGCTCCATATTTTATTTAAAGTAAAGGCAATATATACATATACCCTCGGATTTTGTTTAAGCCAGATCTTAACCAGCGTCGGTACCAATGTTTGCTGTGGTAAGTGGGTATGCGCATGGCCTTGGTTCTTTAAGAATTGCTTGAAGAACACCATAGGTAAGAAAGTATGGGTTCCTTAGAGCTGTAGTCTGGTTTAAAGGTAAGGGCGTATTGAATCTTGCCCAAAACATTTGGAATCTGTTTGTATTGAAGTGCGCTTGCATATTTTCCAATACATAGCTCTTGACTGTGTGTTAATCCGATTGTGGAGGTTTTAATACACAATTAGCGTATGGCCTAACTATGGATGCGTGGCATCATTAGTAAGGAAGCAGTCGTTGGTTGTTTGAACTCATTTTCCGATTGAGATCATACCGTGTCAAGGATTGCGCAACAGGGGCCGAGCACCAGAGTTCGGGGAGCTATATAATATTAATTACAACCGTATAGATGAACAGCGGAATTGGTAAAGTCTTCAAAGGCGGATTCAATTTGTATCTGGTCGGTTATATGTGCAATATACCTGCATTATATATATGAGCCTTTGTGTAGAATAAAGCGGCAGCGCCTGGCCATAATGTTATAAAGATAGCGCGGTGGAATTTTTAATTAATGACGGCGTTACAGTCAAAGTTTGAAGGCCGTGCAAATCTGGATGAAATCCTCAGCATTGACACCACGGGAAGATATAACCGTTGTATATATATGTATGGCAAGTTCCGTGTTCGAAATACAGTAAATCCTTGCCGGCCAAATGCGAATTATGTATATGCAACCGTGTGGAGATATATATGTGCCTTGCGACTTATGAGGACCGATTTATATATACAAGCTGCCTGTGGTAAGTCAGGTGCTAGACATATATAGAACAATGAGGCGCATTCTTGAATCACGTCATATGTGAGGAAGAAGTATTAATATTGCTTGTGGAATCATTTGGATACATGTGGTTGGTTCTTAATTTGCGCACAAATTCATTTTAATATGTTCTTTTAAAGAGCGTTGGTATTTTGTGCCTTACTGTTTTGAAATCGGTTTAGCTATAAAGAATCCCACAGAGAATTGGTTGGATACAGGTGCATGTTTTAAATATCCTGGAAGAGCGGCCTGGAGTGGCTGGGCTGCATCATTTTTGGTATCAGAGCCTGGCTCTGTTGAAATGTTTATTTTCCGAATGATGTCAAGAAGGTTTTTGTTGAATTGGAATATATTTTTTAATGTGTAAGTATTAGATTTGCTGAAACAAAAGTTGCAGGAGTGGTGAGATTCTGAAGGTAAATGAAGTGCAGGAGAATGGAAGGACGAGATCAGACGAGATCTTGGCGGTAAGATGATATGTTTTTGAAGAATAGAGTATCGTAGTCTTTGCATTTAAATATTATTGCAACTCCCAAAGGGCAATGTGATTAAGATTGCTGACAAGAAACTGGTGAAAGCATAGGTATGGCAGAACCTTGAGGAAATCCAATAGAGATTGGATAAGGAAGATAGTTGTGAACAGGGAGATGAGTTGAAGCCAGGAAGAGCAAAGAGAAGTTCTCAAAGGAGGTTCTGGAGATAGAACCAATTGCTTGCCAAAAGACCGAGTGAGGAGGGCTTGGTGAGGTAGGTGGCGGCAGGACAGGACTTGCTGCTGAAGAGGCTTTAGTACAACTCATAGTAAAGTGAGTGAGGAACTCATAGAGATGGAAAGGATGATGACTAGTGACAGCCGTCACAAAGGTTCTGAAATAAACCATAGCAGAGGACAAAAGGAGAAGGATGCCAAGGCAGTTGGCATACAAAAACAGTTAAGCAAAGAGGAATATGAGAGGGAGAAAGCTGAGATAGAAGTTCAGCTTGAGGTATTAATGGAGATGTTGCAAAGAAATGAGAAAGACCAGAAGCGTGGTTATGTCATGAGGAAGAATGTGAGGTGGCAGAGACTACAAGAGAAGTGTAATCATCACGTAAATTTGCAGTTGATAAAGGAACTAAGGGAACTTGAACAAGTTATAGATGCAAGGCAGAAGATAGAGAAGCTCGAAACAGTTGAGCTACAGCAAAAGGAAGATGCCGAAGAAGATGTTGAAGTTTCGTTATGTTACCCAGAGAGTGGACCATTACTTTTTGAAAGTGATGAAGAGCTAGAGGAGTTGAATCATATGAATGATTCAAAGCAGCCCAAAGTTTTGATGACTGAAGCATCAAACAAGACCGTAAGGTCTTGTGATTTAAAACTAACGATTTGTGTGTGATTGCAGGAGATTTAACAGAAGAAAGACCATGTGAAGATCGGGTAAACTTTCCAAAGTCTACTCCAAGTAAAATTATTGAGTTATATAGAGAATTGGACTTCCAAAGAAGGAAATTGGAAGAACAGAGGATGAATGTCCACGATAGATTGCTGATGAAGGATGACAAAGAAGTTGTCATAAATGATAATCAAGATGAAATTGCAGGTGACGAGCAAAGGAGTGTTGCAGAGGGAAAGGAAGTTTGGGAGGCCGCAACATCCATAGTGACAACAAGAACAACATGTTTTATTGAAGATGGTGGAAACAATCAGCAAACAGAGGACATACTGGACAAAGAAATTGAGTTGATAAGGAGGTTAATGATAAAGACATCCCAGAGAAAGACAGCTGAAAGAAAGAAAAAGAGCGACAACAAGGGAATGACAGCGAAAGATCGCAAGAGCAGAGCAAGTGGAGCACTACAACACAAAATATGGAAACCTGGAAGACAACAGCAGATGACAACAACAGTAAAGCAATCGACAAACACGAAAGGATTACAAAATAAAATTTGGGATCCAGGAGGAGACTTATGACCAGGTGGTCATGAATTTTTTTTACATGGGGAGTCTGATGCAGGAGCATCAAGACCTTTTTCTCCATCTGTAAATATGGGGTGTGATAATGTTAATTTGTAAATATCGGGTGTGATGATTTTTAAATATTTTATTAATTAATTTGAATTAAATAGGAGAAGGTGAGGATTTATGTAAATATCCTTTTATTAATAAAAGGATATGAGGAAATTTAATGAATTGAAGGATTTTAGGGATAAAAACCTATCCTTTAGGGATGTTGAGAGATTCAGGGGTTGTTGAGGATTTTAAGGGATTGAGCATTTAATTTAATGATTTTAAATAGGAAGGGATTTGGGGAGAAAATCAGATAGAATAGGAGTGAGGAGAGAGTGTGTAGAGTGAGCAAGGTTCTCCTTGGGAGCCTTGGCAATTTGTAAAAGGGCCATGAATTTGCATATCTGGCCATGAAGAAACTCTGTGTGAATATCTGTTTTATTGTAAATATGAATATGTTGGATTTAATAGAATTCTGAGATGATTCTGTGGTTAATGGCAGAAATCGATGTTTGATAATGTTGAAATTGCTAAACTCTGTGGGCGGACAGTACATTCTAATTACTGTGTATTCATGGTTGTTTTGCTTTGGCTTTTAATTCACTGTGGCGGATATATATATATATATATATATATATATATATATATATATATATATTATATATATATATATATTCTGGGTAATAATGGTGAAACGATTTTCACTTCGTGATATATAGACATGCTTGATTTTGTATGCGCACCTATATGCAGTTATATAGTTTGGAAATCGTGGTTCCCATGTGAATTTACCATGTGTGTTAAGCCGGTTGCCTTTCATTGCTTAACGCGCAGTTGTTGTGCGTATTTATCATTAATCCCGTGTTCTGAGATGACATTGCAGGCCAGAGGACCTTCGGAACTGTTCATTGGTTTGTATGCCCGTTTCTAAAGCCTGTGGATGGGCATAATGGTTATATGTGTATTGTAACAAAGACGGAATCGGGACTTATGCATGCGCATCGAATTAAAATTATAGTCAACGGAAGTATATCTACGGAAGATCAGTTGGCATAGAGCCCGGGCTTATAAGCCATTGGTTGTGGCAAAGGTCGGTTTGTAATTATCGTTGACAGAGGTAAGCACTTCTGCAGCTCTATATGCTCCATATTTTATTTAAAGTAAAGGCAATATATACATATACCCTCGGCATTTGTTTAAGCCAGATCTTAACCAGCGCTGGTACCAAAGTTTGTTGTGGTAAGTGGTTATGCACATGGCCTTGGTTCTTTAAGAATTGCCTGAAGAACACCATAGGTAAGAAAGTATGGGTTCCTTAGCGCTGTAGCCTGGTTTAAAGGTAAGGGCGTATTGAATCTTGCCCAAAACATTTGGAATTTGTTTGTATTGAAGTGCGCTTGCATATTTTCCAATACATAGCTCTTGATTGTGTGTTAATCCGATTCTGGAGGTTTTAATACACAATTAGCGTATGGCCTCACTATGGATGCATGGCATCATTAGTAAGGAAGCAGTTGTTGGTTGTTTGAACTCATTTTCCGATTGAGATCATACCGTGTCAAGGATTGCGCAACAGGGGCCGAGGACCAGAGTTCGGGGAGCTATATAATATTAATTACAACCGTATAGATGAACAGCGGAATTGGTAAAGTCTTCAAAGGTGGATTCAATTTGTATCTGGTCGGTTATATGTGCAATATACCTGCATTATATATATGAGCCTTTGTGTAGAATAAAGCGGCAGCACCTGGCCATAATGTTATAAAGATAGCGCGGTGGAATTTTTAATTAATGACGGCATTACAGTCAAAGTTTGAAGGCCGTGCAAATATGGACGAAATCCTCAGCATTGACACCGCAGAAAGATATAACCGTTGTATATATATGTATGGCGAGTTCCGTGTTCGAAATACAGTAAATCCTTGCCGGCCAAATGCGAATTATGTATATGCAACCGTGTGGAGATATATATGTGCCTTGCAACTTATGAGGACCGATTTATATATACAAGCTGCCTATGGTAAGTCAGGTGCTAGACATATATAGAATAGTGAGGCGCATCCTTGAATCACGTCATATGTGAGGAAAAAGTATTAATATTGCTTTTGGAATCATTTGGATACATGTGGTTGGTTCTTAATTTGTGCACAAATTCATTTTAATATGTTCTTTTAAAGAGCGCTAGTATTTTGTGCCTTACTGTTTTGAAATCGGTTTAGCTATAAGGAATCGCACAAAGAATTGGTTGGATACAGGTGCATGTTTTAAAGATCCTGGAAGAGCGGCCTGGAGTGGCTGGGCTGCATCAATTTACATAATAATTTAAAAACTGGCACCTTCCATGCTTGATGATTTTGTAACAACTCATACTTCTGGGGTGAAGCAACACATTTAACAATAAATATCCTCAACAAAGATCATATTCGGGTAAATAGTGACAAAACGCCTCATGAACTATGCTTTGATAAACCTCCAACTCTCAAGAATTTTATAGTATTTGGAATAAAGTGTTACGTAAAGAATAATGGTGATAATATTGGAAAGTTTGAAGCTAGAAATGATGAAGGAATTCTCCTTGGCTACTCCTCTAGAAGGAAAGGATATAAATGCTACAATAAAATACTTCGAAATATTGTTGAATGCACTGATGTTGTAATTGATTAAGCATCCAAAGGTACCAAAAATAAAGCACCATCAGATGACGAAGGTACTCCTACAACAATCCCAAACAATGTTGGATAAGGAATCAAGGAAACATCAGAAGAAGTAATTGATAGTATAGCAGCATTAGAAAAGTCTCCATCAAGGTATATTCAGAAAAATCATATAGAATATCAAATTTGAAGTAATTGATAGTGTAGAGGCATTAGAAAAGTGTACATCAAGCTACGTTCAAAAAAATGATGTAGAATCTCAAATTTGAATTAATTGATAGTGTAGAGGCATTAGAAAAGTGTCCATCAAGATATGTTCAGAAACACCATCTAGAATCTCAAATTCTAGGTGACGAGGAAGTTGGAGTACAAACTAGAAGAACTCTTGTTGGGATATCTAGTTATATAGCCTTATTATCCACAATTGCAACACAAAATGTAAACCAAACTAGTAAAGATGAATGTTGGGTTAAGGCTATTGATGAATAACTTGACCAAATAGAAAACAACTGTACATAGGAATTAGTACCAAGAAATCATAATAAACAAGTTATTCAGACAAAATGGGTATTCAAAAATAAACTAATGAAAATTGAGAGGTAATTAGAAACAAAGAAATACTTGTATGCAATCCTATTCCCAACTAGAAGGAATAGACTTTGAAGAAACATTTTCACCTATAGCTGAGCTTGAAGCCATAAGGATGTCCCTTACATTTTCAAGCTTTAATAACTTTAAAGTATATTGAATGGATGTTAAATCTATATTTCGGAATTGAGACCTAGAAGAAGTTTATATTGAGCAAGCTGAAAGGTTCATTCTAGGAAATCATAAAAGCCTTTTTTTCAAACTCAAGAATGCAATATATTGGCTAAAACAAGCTCCTCATTCATGGTGTTATCGCCTTAACAAATATCTTCAACAACAAGTTTTCACTAAGGGATCTGCATATAGCAATCTATATATGAAGATGGATGATGGTAAACTTTTAATAGTTATTATTTACATACATGAAACCATATTTGGAAGCAATGAATATTCTATGAGTCAAAGATTTTCCTCAGTCATGCAACAAGAAATCGAAATGGCATTACTTTGTGAACTATCATACTTTCTTGGTCTTCAATTTCAATAAGCAAATAATGGAAAATTGCAAACATGTATGTAGATCGATGGTAATAGGCTGTAACCTTGGTTCACATGATGATTCTTCTTTAGTAAATCAACCAAAATATAGATCTATGATTGGGGACTTGCTCTACTTTACAGGCATAAGAATAGACACCATGCATTTAGTTGGGATTGTTGGATGGCTTAATGAAAATCCAAAAGAAATTCATCCCCATGTACTGAAGACAATATTCAAGTACCTACAAGGAACTCAATATTATGCTCCATGGTATCCCAAAAATGCAAATATTTTTCTTCATGCTTACATAGATGTAGATTGGGCACACAATGTTGATATCATAAAAGAACTAGTGGAGGAGCATTCTATTTGGGACCCTGCTTGGTATCATAGTTCAGGAAAATAATGAAGCCCCATTGCTTTATCCACTTTTGAGGTGGAATAAATGGTTGCTACACCTTTTTGTACTCAACTTTTATGCATAATGCAAACATTAAAAGATATTCAAATCACTTGTCCTAAACCTATGCGTATTTTGTGTGGTAATACTAGTGCCATAGGTGTTTTTAAAAATCCTGTCATGCCCTCAAAATCCCAACATATTCCAAATAAATATCACTTTATTAGAGAACAAGTACATGAAAAAAGGTTAGATTGGAGTATGTTCCCTCAAAGGAAAAGGTTGTGGATATACTTTCAAAGAATCTTCCACGTGATTCCTTTGAATGTCTCAGACAAAAACTACGAGTCATCTCTGCTTCATCACTTCATTAATTCTTTTCACAAATCTTTCATATTTAGTGGTAGAAATACATTTTATTCTTTTGGTGATGTCTCTCATTGGTTTTTTGATCTTCATGTTTCTTATATTATTGACATTACATTTGAATAGGTACAAACAATACAAGCTAAGGGGGAGTTGTGGTTATGAAAAAAAAATCAACATTTCTCTTTTTCCTATACGCAGATGTTATGAATGATATTTGCACATATACTCTAGTTCTAAAAAGTCATGTATGTTTATCTATGATAAAGGAATTATGGGAGAGACTCAGGGAGAGGCTCTGATATGCTTCAGACAACAATTATTTGGCATTCTTGTCCTGATGTTGATTGGTGCTACTTAGAAGTGGTGTTGTCTTATGATGGTTTATGAGTTGCTACAATATGACTTTGATGTTTTGATGAACTACTAAAGAGACATAGGGTGTTGAAGTGTTTGTTGTCACACTTAATGCTTATGGTGTAGATCCTATATGGTGTATTATAGTTGGTGATTACCATCATGGTATTATTTAGGTCTTTTAATTTGATTTTAAATTCCATATATTTTTGTTGATGTAAATGAATGTAAGGACCTATGTTATAAATCATTTTAAAATTCATTCATGTATGGACTATTGTATTCAAGTGATGTAATCCCATTATTTAGGGCATGCGATGTAATATTGAGTTAAATATGTAACCCATTATGTTGGGTGATCAATGTAAACATCGATGAGTGGTGATAGGAAATATCATGTCTAGTTGAGTCATAGAGGCATGTACTTCCTTGTATATCTTCATAAAATTCATCATGTTCTCAAAGGGGAGTGTGGTCAATATTCAACATTCATACTGAATAGATCAAAACTATAACACTCATGTCGAAAAGTGAGAGAAGTCCCAATTCAACATTTGTCAACCCTTTTCCCTTGGTGTCAAAGGGGGAGATAAGCTTGGTGTTTGGAGAATGGTTGGTGACTTCAGAGAAAAACTTAGTATATACATAGATCTGTTTACAGGTATCTAGAAGTGGTGGTGACCAAACACCAAAGTTGTTTCCATAAATTCCAAACAGGGAGATTGTTGGCATTATGACAAATGTGTTGTCATTGATGGAAGCCTACTTAATAAAGATGTCAACATGATGCTAGTAGGATGAGTATTTAGGCTAGTATAGATGTAACATGAAGGTTGGACAAAGGAACATCAGTTCAGAGATAGAGGAACGATAAAGGTGAAGTTTGAAGAAGTAAATGGGGGTCCTGTGAATAAAGGCCGCATACATACGTGAGTATAGTGAAGAAAATTTGTGTATAGTTTTGACACCATCGTATTCTAAATAATAGGGTTATACCAGGGGTCTTTACCCTGATATTGGCCCATAGTAATGAGTGTGACAATAGATATTTGATCCCATCAAGGAATTCCATTTGCATAGTTATGAAATTGGCCTAAGTTATTGGCTAAGGCCTAATCTATATAAGGATATGGAGATCAAAGTGCTAAGTGTGCATGATATGGGTTATTGAAGAATTGTTTGACATGAAATAAGTGTGCACCCAAGAGTATGATGATGTATCAGAGCTTATAGATCTAAAATGAATACACATACAATAATATTCTTATGGGTTGATATATTTGTGGTGATGATTTTATGATGTGTATCTGTTATGGTGTTTGTCAAGATTTGGGTTTGACAAGTGTTCTCATTTCAAGTGAAGGTTTGACTCAATATTTATAAATTTTCACATATGTGTGCTTCAGAAAAACCATGTACATATGCTAATATGATTTTGGATAGTCATGTATACATTTTTCAAAATAAACAAATTTGTACTTCAATGTCAAGTATAAAAGGTGTGTGCATACGTGGAAGTGCAATATAAGAGTTGCGTATATCTGATAGGGTTTTGCAGTGTCAGCTAATAATAATGGATAATATAGTAATTATAGATTTGTACGTCAGTGTTCTTCATAAAAATTGCATACATACACAGATTTGATTCTGGAAAATCGTGTATACATTCTGCAAAATAAATAAATTTGTAAGTGGATGTCAGGTATAAAAGACATGTACATACATGAAAGTGCTTTATAAGATTCGTGTAAATTTTCTAGGGTTTTGCAATATGAGCTGATGATAATGGTTGATCTATTATGTTATGTTTCTAGTTTTTTGTCAATGAAGTCTCTTGTAATTATATGTATTTGATAGTATTTTTCGGCCTGAATTGATTATGAAATAAAGTATGGACATTGTTATGATGTTGCTAGATGATAATCTGTATTTTGGTTCAGTGACTTATACTAGCTTTAGTATCTACTTGGGTGATTGATTCAATGGTACAATAATATATATTGAGCTATCAATATTTTGATATTTGTACATGACTATGCTTTAGGGGAATCTTGTACATATGTAGGTATGAGTAAGAATAGTAGTGTATAAATTCTAACGTGTTTAAACAGAGTTTCCACTGACAAAATTTGGTTTCAGTGATGAACAATATGCGGTATGTTATTATGATGAATGGGTATACAATGATATAAGTTGGTTTGGATGTTCGAACGAGTTATTTATATGTTTGACTTGGTGATATAGTTGGTTAAATGATTAAGTGACTTGGTACAGTATTCTTGTATGATATTTGGAATGGATCTGTTTTGAAACATTCTGAAAAAAAATCCACAAAGAATAGAGGACAAGATGGCTTTAGCTCCCTTGCAGTAGAATATGGAAAAATAGAGAAGGTAGTAGCCTTCTGTAGGTTGGTGCACATGTACTAGTATTAGTCTGCGCTAGTGTAAGTTTGTAAGAAATTTCCTTTTATAATAAAATAAGAAGACAAAGATGACAACAATGTTAGTTTTTTCCCACATTGGGTTTCCACCTAAAAATATTGGTTATCGTGTGTTTCTTGTGAGTAATGACTCATTTTATTCTTACTAGACATGGTCATTGTTTAATTAATCTTTAATGAAGTACTAATGTACTAGTTCAAGTTAAAAAAATGATAAATTAACTGAAAACGTTAGTGAGCTAGATATGTACTAATTGTCTTTATCATAGTGGCATACATATGCAGGTTTACTTCATAAGAGTCATGTACAAAAATTTGAATAAGAAAAGAAAAGTTTAAGTAGTTTAAAATATTTATTCACCCCCCCAGAATTTTTTGTAACAATCGGGTCAAAATTGCTATGATGGGTATATGTAAAGGAGACATTCCTCGAATATATATAATTTTCTCGTATGCCCAAGGAAAGTGAATTATGAAACTTTGAAACAAAGGAAATAAGAATGTAATTATACATCACTCAAAAAATTATGAATGAATATTTAGTAAATAGAAAATGTGTTCAATGCATATACAAATATTCAACTATGAAATAAACATGCAACTCAAACAAGATAGACAAATGATTTCTTCGTATAGGCCCATAAAAAATATATTGAATTATTTTGAATACATTAAAGCACATTCTTCCAGCATAAATGGAAATAAAGAAAAAAAATATCAACAAAAAACCTAGTTATTTCAAGTTCATTTAGATATATGAGAAATCATTTCCTACTCAACCGAAGATTGTGTAAGGATAGTTAAGGACATGAAGTCCCCCTTCATTGTCGCAATAGTAAGACAAATAAATTATGCTAGAGTCATCTAACATGATCAAAATCCCTAAAGTACCCAATTGTAGACTAAAATCAAGAAAAAGGAAAGGCTCAGCCAATGCATAGGTCCCAACCTGTGTTAAAAAGTGATGAGGTTAACCTATGTGCTATCCATATCAGTCATCCATGCAACGAAAATTAGTTAAAAAAGGAAGTGGAATTTAACTCTAAAATATAGAGGGAAATCATGAGTATTAATAATGTTAACTAAGATAAATGGAGTAGCAATATTCCCATGCATGGATAACCATTAAACAAAAAATACCCAATAGTGTAGGGTTGACAAAGAATCCATGGCAATATTTGTGAAAATAATATTTACAAAGGTATTAGTTCCTATAGAATGTAGTGAATAAATTAAAAACTTCTTACAGTAATGAGTATGAAAAATGCCATCCCCAAATAGGTAATCTAGGAGAGTTAAAGAAAAAAACTATGAAGACAAAATATCAGGGTTACATTTAAAAAATCTAAAAAGAATTATAACCCAACTATAAAAAAAAAAGTAACCTTGTCCATATGTGACTATATTCTGAAGAAAGGGATTACAATAAGAATAAATTGATTAAGAAAACGCACATGGATATGCACTCGAAAATCGATGACGTATGGAAAAATTGGTTGTTATAAGAAAATGTTGTGTACAAACATAAAATTGCACAAAGAAGAAATAATATAATTACCTAGAGAATTCAAGTTGATACACATGGGGGATGTTGTCTCCCACTTGTTTCCAAAGCTTGGATTGAAACCACAACAATCTCATGCTCATATGCAAGTAATTGCAAAGAAGAAGGATAGAATGTAGCCATATCAATTGAGTAATGTCAGGAATAAAGAATGAGAGTTGAAGGAATTTACCTCGTAGATAATGTTGAAAGGGAACCCTTCAAAACCCTTTCTAAAGTAAACTTATTGTGATGAAATGGAGCAATATATCAGAATTGTTCCTGAAGGGAACACTAGATGCAAAAAATTAATTTCAGCTAAAAAATGAACCATAATACTAATCATAAATTTGATGGAAAACTCAAAGAATCATGAAAAAGTAAAACCGAATGAAAATATAAAAGGAAGAGTTGTGGTTACCTCTGATATTTCGGTAGAAACTACTTCATGGATGAGAGACTCCAACATAAATCAAATTGAAGAGAAATGGCTAAGGGTGTCTCAAAAACCTACCATAACTGCAGAACAAGATTCAAACCCCTCGTTTGACCCTAAAAAACTAGGTCAAAAATAGAGAAATGCAAAAATGTCAAACGAGAAAAAGGTAAAAGGAATTTAGCCTAGTCATATACCTTTAATTTTTCTCATTTGTTTTACCTTCTTCTTAGATCTTTACCTTAGAACATGATGATAGGAAATTGGCCCAATATTCAAGTTACAAGTCATTCGAGAATTTTGAGATAAAAATCGGCCTCAAAACAAAAATGTAAAACAAAAATAAACTTTATAGGAACAAACAAGATTTAATATGAGGATGTCAAACATGGCGGATGATTAACCATTTTTTTAGTAAAATGGTAAAAGGATAAAAATAAAAACAAAAAAGCTACTTTTTGAACTCGTATTTTCATCTCATCTCCCTCCAATTTTACTCAAAATTTGAGAGGGGTCATTCATTTAAGGCAAAATTTTATTTCTCATCTAAGGAGTATGAATGTTACATACATTTGATGGACCCTACTACATGAAAAATGTGAAATACATGAAAAAACATGATTGCAATCATGTTTTTTCATGCAAACATGTTTTTCCATGTCTTTCACATTTTTCATGTGGTAGGGTCCATTGAAAATATGCAAAATTGGTACTCCTTGTATGAAAACTTAAATTATACATCTAGTGATTACTCAGGATCAAAATTTGAGTAAAATCATAGAGAGAAAAGTTGAAAATACGAGATAAAAAATTGCTTTTTTTCTCTCCTTGAAATTTGTTATGTTAATGTAATCTTATTTATCATTTTGACTATTATTTTATAATATTTATTAGGAGGCCCATTTTAGACCTCAAAATTTCTCTAATGGGAAAGGGTCACATGGAGGTGATAATACCCATTTTCCCTTTTTCATATGGTTGCCACTAAAAGCTTTATGAAACACCAACCCAAGGTAAAAAGTTATAACCTTTGTTGTAATAACATAGAGGGAATGCACGTATATAATGATGGTGCAACCTTTGCATAAAGGATAACGGGTCAAAAAATTATTATATATATATATATATATATATATATATATATATAATATATAGGTAATTACAAGAGAATTGTGGTGGTGAACTATAACAAAATAAGCATGCTATAGTATGTCTTTGAACTATACCTATAGTTAAATTTTAAACTAAGTTATGAGATATTCCAATGTAGTAGTTAAATTATAACAATGATAATCAAGGTTGATTTGTATTTCCTTACAAAGGTGTAAATGAAGGCATAATGCTTATGAAGTTAGAGATATATTATTAATGAACCCAATTTTATTGTGAAGATGTATTCCCTCGTGAGATGAATATGTTGTGAATACTATATTTATGTCAATGAAAAAGTTTTCTTGGGGTGTAGATGAGGTACATTACAGTATGTGAGGCCTATTAGTGTTCATAACTCTTGTTATTGTCAATACCATGTAGAATTCCAATTATATTATGAGAAATTTATAAACTTTGACATATAATCTTGGTCCAATAACCCCACCCCTTCAAGTGTTTGTGATTTTGAATGTAAGATATTATGTGCATGAGAAACTGAGCAATTATTTTATAGGAAATAATATGTTTTTCGAAGAAAATGCAAAGAATTTTCTTATTTGGAATCTTTTATGCTAAGTATCCCATTAAGTATCCCATTCACCCTAATGATTCAGGATTTTGAAATGTCACTGTGAAGTGGAATAAATATGAATATGTTAGGTACACTCTTATTATAGATTCAGTCACAACACCAACAAATATTCATTTACTTGAATCCCACATTTCCATGACTCATTTTATAGAGAAGTTAAGGGATCAAAGATATAAATATTTCAAGCACTCTCATATAGCACAATGGTATGACTTACGTTTCCAACAATCATTGGATGTGTTCCTAAATGGAACAATATTATCGATGATGAGAATTACATGTTCTCTCCACAAAAGAAAATACAAAGTTAGTATCATTTACACTAGGCCTATACACTCATGCATATTATGTATAGGCACTTAGAGCTTGCTATGAATGGTCCTGATAGGAATGAAAATAATCATGAAGTGATTAAATAATACCATTTCTACATCAATTATGATCATACACATGATACATGTTTTATTTAACATTCTCTTGTTCTTTATAATGAATTATCAGGAAGTTCATAAATTGATTTTAAAGAATATTTGGTATGGTCAAATGGTTTAGTTGGTCAATTAAAATTAGCACAATCATGGTCATGATTGGCTCTATTGGAAATTTAGATCACTAATAAGAAGGGGGGTTGAATGAGTAGTTATGGAAATTATAAAAATGTATATAATTAATTAATTAATTATTTAAACATTTATAATCTAAAACACATAAGGAGAGATCAAAGCATCATAATATAACACATAACCATAAAATAAATCACACAAATAAGGCACAAATAATTTCTGGTGGAAACCCCAAAGGGACAAAAACCACCCATTGTTGTTATGTTTTTTATCATTCTCTTATTCTTCTACCATAAAATCATTTAAATATTTCAGCTGATGACCACTAGCTAGGAGGCACTACCCCTTTAACAATATTGTTCACCACCATTAGCTAGGAAGTATCTACCCACACAAATGCTTCAGTCACCACTTGCTAGAATCCACCACACCTAATAAGCCTTGGCCAACCACCAGTGGATGTAGCTACCACTCCCAAAGTACTATTTTCCTAGCCACCGCCAATAAGGAGAAATTGTTCCGCTTGTTCACCCACTGTTGAACAAAGGCCAAAACCTCCTCAACTCTCGATGGTGCACTCTTATTCATTTTCAAACTAAACTCCAAGGTGAATTACACATGATCTATGGGATCAAAGTATTCTAAAAATTAGGTGCTCAAAATCTCTTCAAACTAGTGTTGAATTGTATGTCTCACCATTTCAATTCCAACTAGGCTTGAATCACCTTAATCTGACACCGTATGTGGACATTATCATGTTTTAAACTTTTTGGAAAACAACTAAAATGTCAAATTGTAGGGTTCACTAGGCTATTGAATAGGCAAGCCATACAGGTGATGTGGCACTAGCGTTAGTAGCTAGCCAGAAAGGTACAATGGGTAGTACAAGCCAATCCCATGATGCCATTTTGGAACACTATATAGAAAGAGGTGTCAAGTTTTATTGGTTGATTTTCTTTTGAAGTAGTCCAATTAAGAGGTTCCATGTGGCTCACTTGGGAGGGCGCTAGATGGCCCTCGGTAACTTTGTAAAAGATTGAGGGCTAGCTGACCGAATCAATAGGGTTTGACCCTGTGATCCCTGGTGAGAAAACCTCATATATTACGATTATGCCATGTGGATGGTACTTAACCATATGGCGTGGTGGTGGTTACATTTAACGTCAAACCATTGGGAAGTTTAGGGCAGGAGGCATGGCACATGGCTCTAGCCCCTACTTACACGGGAGGTGATATTACCAGAGGTGAAGTGGAGGGGGTTTGGGTGGTTAAGCCCTAGCCTCAGGTCTTATAGTAACTATTGATACCATAAAAGAAGTGAATCCCTAGCCCCTAGTCCCATTATGTGCCACAAAACCAACACGCAAAACGAAGGGTGCTAAGGCTGAAGGGGTGGGTGCATTTTCTGAGCCCTAGCCATATGAATCTACATGACCACATTTTAGGACTAGAAATTTGGTGTTTAGGACTTATTGGTGCATTTAAGGATGCACAAATTTACACCATTCACATAAGAATCAAATTTCATCCCAAGTATTGTTTTTTCCTAGCAGTTCTATCGAAGGGGAATTTCATTGCCTAGTTAGCCAACTTTTCCATTTCGTAGTGAAAATAGCATAAAAATGTGCTAGGAGGCCTAACTTGGTCATGTTTCAATATTTTTTAGCCCATGAAGAGCCTGCATGGGGGTTTTTGGTTGTTCTAAACACAATAGTAGAATTATTTTTATGATTTGAGAATTCTCTGTTGCACTATTGGCAGAGCCAAGTCCTTTTGTACTACAAGTAGACACTATTTAAGGCCATTTGGAGAACCCTTTTAGAATTGAACAAGTCTAGAAAGGAATTTTTGAGGCTTCCTAATGTAGCTACAACATCAGTTTCTTCATTATAGCAACCATTTTCAGTTTATTCTCGGTATGATTGTGGGTAAAATACAATTTCAACACTTCATTATTAAGTAGTTGGAGTTTTGCTTCTTGATGTCAAAATGAGTACCAGGACATGTTGCCACATTCAACGAGAGAGTACTTTTTATTTTGGCCATCAGTTGTTTGTAAAATGGATTCAACTTCGGAGTGATATTTCTATGAAGGAGTGTGTTTCATTGAAGTAGAAACATTTCTACACTAGAAGGAGCTTTACTCTATGAATCAAATATTTGTAATGTACTCTTTTTGTTGCTAAGATAAATAAAGTGAGCTAACCATTGGAGAAGGGCCCGGAGATGTAGCCAAAGAGGGGTGAACTCTGTTATTACTTGGTTGTTCTCTTATTCATTTTCATCATGTTGGGTTTCATATGATTTTGTTCGATATTTACTGTCATTGGAAACTTAAATCTTCACCTCTGAATAAATTACAATCCAAGTAACAGTTTAGAGAACCAAAATTATCAAACTTTTATAGTTTTGGAGGATGATTGATCTTCATATCACTGGTATCAGAATAGGTTCTGAACAAATTACAATCATGGGTGAAAGTTTGCAGAATGCAAGGCTCCTAGAACTGGAAGATACGAATTCTTCTCTATAAGTGGAGAACATGGAACTAAGAATATTTCTCAAATTAGTAGAGTATGAGGAGGGGAAATTACACATGATGTTGTAGAATGTCTTTAAACAGAAAACTAAGCAATGTTCAACTACCAAATCTTTCCTCAAGATTCGACAAATTTGTGGTCATGGGATGACTAATGATTGTACCCTTTGTAAGTTTAGAAAAATGATGTATATGTTAAGTCACAAGAGTGATTTTCTTGAATATTAATATACTAATTCATCTACAAAATAGAAGAAGGAGGAGATGGATAGGCTTCATGAAGAGGACCAAGAGTCATAAGCAAAAAAGGAGGTAAAATATAATTCATTCTCAATTCATTATCTTAACAATGATAATGCTTCTTTTGCATCATTTGTGCAACATACCAAGAGCATTGGTATGAAATTGTTGACCAAAATGGGATACAACAGTAAGGGTGTTAGAATCCATAGTCATTCTATCATTAATCCTATTGAGGTGAGATCACAACCTTAACATGAATGATTACGATATGTACAAGAAGAAGTTCGAGAATGCTCCAAAATCACAAATTCAAGGAATTACTCTAGTTTGAAAATTTTGAAGAAAGAAATTATTCATGTAGGAGTATCATATCATGATGATGATGTTGATGGAAAAAAATCCCCAAAAAGGGATGAGTTCTTCAAAGGAAGAAATAAGTCAAGTTCTCCTCATCAATCAGGTTCTGCTCACTAGACTCATATTCTAAAGGACAATCATAAAAGATATAAATGTCCTGATTATTCAAAATCCTTCTATGACTATAAGGAACATGATGATTTGAATAAAATGTTGTGGATGTCTTTCCTTGCACTTTTTGTGATGCACGTAAACAATTTGTTAAATATTACTTCATTTGTATTCTGCATGTTTCAGATCCCCACAGTTGGGTATTTTGTAAAAAGTGATGTTGTTAATAAATCACTTATACATAATAATGTTTTCTTTGGCATGTTTTTATATTTTGGACTGATGTTGAGTCAATTTGTATGGAAATTTGAGTCTTGAATTTATTACATATTGTACAAATATGAATTTCCTGTGTCGATTTTGTAGTAAGCATCCTAAACTTTTGGATGAGCATTTGTATTACATCAATCATTCGTAAATTCATGCAACTCACTCATCCATGGAAGTATTTCCATTTGAAGTTTGTTTTGGTTATTTGCCAAATTATCCCTTGTATTTGATCTTTGGTAAATATATTGCAGTAGATGGACATAGTGATGCAGATAATACCAAGAATTTTGTTTAACAAATGTAGCTAATGCATCAAAGATATAGGAGTAGCTCGAGGACAAGCATTGAGTTAATCATGGTTTCCAAGTGGGAGATCAAGTCTATATGTATATTAGCAAGGAAAGACTTGAAGGTGAATATTTTATGATCCTCCAGTGATTGATGATCGTGGAGAGAATGTTAAAAGTCCATCTATTGAATATCTTTTCTCCTGAATATTTAGATAAGTTACAGGAAGACTCAATTCTTGACTGGAGAATCAAGACTTCCCATAGAGGCAATGTGGAGTATTTTCAAGTGGGGCTCAAGAATACCAATCCAAGTAAAGAAAGGTATATTAAGATTAGAAAAGCGGTGGATTTGTACTCTCTTAAAAACAAAATTTTGTTGGTCCAAAAATTCTTAGTGGGGAGGAATGATCTAGGGGATAAAAATATGCTCAAAAATAAAAGTTATCGAAATCTATCGAAACTAGTGCCAAAATTGTAGGTCTCATAATTTTGATTCTAACGATTCTTTAATCACCTCAATTTGGCAATGTATGTGAAAGTTATTGCACTCTAAAGTTTATAGAAAATAACTAAAAGTCAACGTGCAGGTTTGACTAAGTTGCTAACGAAGTTGGTTGTATAGGCCTAATGGCATAGACATCAGCATCTAACTAGGTGGGTACAATTGGCAGTATGGGCCAATCCTATGATGCCACATCACAACGTTGTACAAGTTAAGGAGTTAAATTTTCATTTCTCCTTTTGGTTTTGAAGTGGCTCAATTAAGAGGTGTCATGGGGCTAAATGGGAGGGCACCACATGGCCCTTGGGAATCATGTAAATATTTTTGGACTACTTGACTGACTCAACAGGGTTTGATCCTGTGACCTTCGATGAGCAAACCACACATCTTACTGTTATGCCTTGTGTATGGGTCTTAACCATGTGGTGGTGGAGGTTACATTCAATTTCAAATGACTGGCTTGTTTGGGGAAGGGGACAGGTCATGTGGCCCCGACCGCTGGTTACATGGGATATGATATCATCGAAGGTAAAGTGGAGGGTGGTTGGGTGGCTAAGCCCTTACCCCGAGTCTTATGATAACTCACACAATCATAGCAAAGGCAAACATGGAGAGGGTGGGTGGTTGACACTTGGCCCTATATCACATTACATGTCACACCAATAAGACCCAAATTGGAGGGTGTTAGGGGTGGATGGTTGGGTGCGTGGCCCAATTCCTGGCCATATCGATCCACCTAACCACATTTAGGGGCTCACAATTTGGCACTAAGACCTTATTGGTGCATTTAAGAATAATATAATTTGCACCATTTGTGGTGGAATCAATACCAGTCATAAGAAAATTTATCACCTAGAGCTTCTGTCAAAGGTGAATATTGTTGTCTGGTTAGCTGGTTTTTCCATTTTGTAGGACAAATTGCACAGAAATGTGTTAGGAGGTGTAACTTGGTAATTTTTTAGTACTTTTGAGCCCAAAATGAGCCTACACATGGGTTTTTGGGTGTTATGAACACAATGATAGCATTATTTGTTTGATTTGAGCATTGGAAAGGGACTAGACAAGTGTTTTCGATGCTCTTGGGCATAGCTACAACATCTATTTCTTCCTTAGAGAAAGCATTTTTAGTCTATTCTTAGTGTAATTGTGGGAAAACACCATTTCAACACTTCATTATGAATTAGTTGGAGTTGTGCTTATTGATCTCACAATGAGTACCAAGACCTCTTGCCACATTCAATGAGAGAGTTCTTTTTATTTTGTCCATCATTTGTTTCTAAAAGGGAGTCAACTTGTGAGTGAGAGTTTTAAGAAAGAAAATATTTCTTTGAAGGAGAAATAGTGCCACTCTAGATAGATGTATGCTCTATGAATCAAAGATTTCTAATGTACACTTTTTCTTTCTGAGATGAATAGAGTGGCCTAGACATTGGAGAAGGGCCAAGAGAAGTAGCCTAGGAGGGGTGAAATTCATTATCACTTGGTTCTTCTCTTCTTCATTTTCATTATGTTGGTTTTCATGTTGTTTTGTTCCATATTTATGTTCATTGAAAACTTAACTATTCACCTTTGAATAAATTACGATCTAAGTGATTGTTTAAAGACCCAAATTTATCAAACTTACAAAGTGTTAAAGGATAATCAATTTTTAGATAAACACAACTCAACAACAACAAAATATATTCTACAAAAATGATAAATATGGTAAAAAAAGTCACTCCATATCATAATATGATAAGTTCCTAAGAAACAATAAAAAACAATAGATAGATATTCAACAGTCCATTTTCTCCATCCCATCACTCTCTACTCAATATGTTGAATGAAGCATCGCTTTTCTACCTTCTACAACTTCAGAAAATTGCTTTAGATTTTTTACATAATGTTCCTCATAGCTTGCACACTATACTCTTCAGACACTCTTTATCAACCTAAAAATAAATCCACCCAACCTACCTTATATAGAATTTCCTCACACAAATAATTTTCCAAATTCATTAAAGAAATAATTACAAAAGAGTACAAAGCTCACAACTCTATCCATACACTAACTTGGTTAAGAGAATGTGTTTCTTCCTAAGAGGTCACAAGTTCAAAACCATAGGGGGTATAGTATGTATACCTTCATAGAATTAGCATTCAAAGCATGGTGTAGAGGTGGGTCCCTTGTCCCACAAACATGGGTGTCTCATAGACCAATTCAGTGTCTAGCTTAGTTGTGACCTTAAAATTGGATAATAATAATATTAATAATACACCCTTGAACTGGTCCAGTATTTTGGATATTTCTCCTTCTTCACTTGATCCTTCTCAATATTCATTAAATTAGGGATATTTTCAGAATTAACCACTTTCTATATGAAGAGTGATGATCCATGACCTTATTGAGCAAATACTATGCACTAATACAACTAAAAATGTCCCTCGAATTATCAAAGTTGTGCACACGAGTCTCGAAAAACCACTTATAGTATACAATGCACCTTATACACTTGAGGATTGCATTATGATGCATGAAACTTGATGTCTAAGGTGTGTTTTAGTGCTCTTTGCATACATACTCACTTGGATTATCAAGCTTTAACCTACAAGCATAGTCCATATCTACTTCCGCCTAGAAAATATCTTCCTCACACAACTATATGACTTGTATAACTAGTTCACCATCTCGAGAAGATGTCTAAGCATCTCCAAAACATGTCCAACATTGTATGTAAGAAGAAAAACATCACCATAAGACTCTAGCATGTCAGATACCTTTGCATCCTCCTAAAACTATACTTCCAATCGTGAAGAGTGTTATACAATCTAGGTTCACATTATCACAAGGAAATTTATGCTATGTGCTTATTGACATCAATACCAACATTACAATGTCAACATGCTCCCCCTTTTTCATTGATGTCAACCTGAATTAGATATTGCCTCCTGAACCTTTCCTTTGAAGCTAATCTACATACTCTCTCCCCATTCAGCATCAATCTCAAACAAACACAAAAGAACAATGTCAACCATGTGGGGTGGAGAGAAATAGTCCTACTTAAATTCTTAATGCCATGTTGACTATGAAGTTTCTATAAACTGAACTTTTGATAATAATATTAGTCTCTCCTACAATATTTTCGTGTGAAATAATGAACTCAGCTACCAAACATGTATCTAGACAATACCATGGACCTCTCATGTTGATCACTCTCCCTATAAACATGCAATTGGGTTGCAACCAATCTCCCTTCATTGTTCTACCAACACTTATGCTTCTCTAAAATAAGCCTACTTTCCAAGTGCATGTGATTACCCCTTATAGACTAGCAATCCAACTGACTTTGACCAATGACATATAATGAAGTGTAATATAAATACAAGGCTCTATGGGGAATATATGGTTGTGATAATTACATATGACTAATATATGACTATTTTCTAAGCATCTGTATCATCAACCAATGACTCTATGGGCCTAAGTTTACATCTTTCAACTAATGCAACAGGGTTATATAAATGAGATGCAAGATAGTGCATGAATTTTTACACCCAATATACCATACATAATTGAATTTGATAACCTTTACAATACATGCTAGACAATATGGATCTCTCCATGACCAATGCAGCAAGTGATGATGCAATGATGAAACATGGTTTTTACACGTGCAGATAAGTGTGCTCTCTTCAATGCATGATCAATACAATAATATGTGAAAAATACATGTTATCCATGACCACTAATATGTGCTCTATACAACAACAATAATAAAATTACAATACATAGAATGACTTCCCTCAACATTTCAACCATAATGAAAGATCCTAACAACATAGAAATGTCATATTGATGAAGACAATTTGCAACATCTGAAACCTGCACAAGCCATTAAGTATAGCATTAATGTAAAGCTGATCAACAACATATTAAATACCAACAATGAAAGCTTTATACAAGAATCATGGTAAAACCACTAGTAATCATCATGCCCGACATCTAAATATGCAACATAATCATATGATAACAACAATGAAAATGACATGAGAAATCGATACAAACATGTGCATGCTCATCATCGATAAAAAATATATCATGAATGAGGCTCAAAAACATTGAATCATACTCCTATAATACCAACTCTAGCTCTAGGAAACAAATCAACAAGAAACAAAGGCATCACTAGTAAAAAATGATCCAATACAACAACAAACTCTTGAAAATCATCAATTTGTGGCCAAATAAGTAATGTATCCAAGAAACAATGTAAGAAACAAAAACAAAAACAACATAATATTTTGCAATAAAACATTATCATCAACTAATAATCTCATTGACCTCATGTTGCCAAGGTTAACACACTCTACATGTACAATGAGATCAAAATCCAAACAACAGAATCATTAGAACTAAAATATCATAGGAAATGTGCATATTGTCACGAGACTCGTGTCACGTAATACTCACTCCATACATTAGTAGAATCATACAAATAGGTCATCAATACTTACAATAAACCCATTAAGCTAGCTTACTCTACATCATAAGCTCATCAAAAGACAACCATATAAATACGAACTATCCTAGGAATGGGATGCATTATATATTAAGATATATATATAAGGCATGAGTAACAATATGCACAGTCTAGATGTGGTAACTCTAATGCACTAACATTTGATGTCCATAACAACCTCATATGTATGAAAATATATGACTTAAATGTGATCTAGTAATACGAACACTAGAAATATACCCCACTTTTCCATGCAAGAATACTAACAGATACTAACAACAATATACAAACAGAAATAATCATGTGACAATAAAAACGAATTCTTACTCAAAAAAAAGAGAAATTTCATATGAGTCAATAAGTGCATGACTAGGTCCTCCATAGTGGACATAATGCTAGAAATATGCAGATCAATTGGAAGCAAGAACAATCCCCCTCAATAAGTGACCTTCCTTTAGTCCTTGCTAAATATCTCTATGAAGAGTTCATGCTCTAAAACCTAATTATAAAACTTTGGACAAATTCAACATTAGTAGTATGATTCATGGTAGCATATAATCAACAGCAAAACGATTGATCTTCACTAGACCAAATTATGATAAACCATGACATGAGAAAATCCTCCCATGATCTAATCAAAATCTATCACTGCATATATCAATCAATAAAAAAATGGAATATAAATTTATTCAAACAAGTATGTAGAGGCACATAAAATTCATAATAAACTAGATTCTTCAACATGCAAATAAGAAAAAACTTTGGCTGACATATCTTCAAAAATATCAATAGAACCTCAACATCCAACTGCTTCAATGTTATAAATAAAAAAATATGGCTGATCAATGTGGAGCTATAAAAAGGGTGTCTTTCACCTCTAGTTACCTCACATTAACATGTCAATCCAGGAATGTTTTGCTATTTCAAAGAGTGTCTCAGTCTGAGGCTTAGCATTTGTCAGAGTAATTCTCGTAGTACAGTTGTTTGAAACTACAAAAGTAAATGGATGCGTGTCTACAACTTAAATACTTCAAAAGGATAGATCACACATTCAGATATTAAGCACCGTATCAGTCAAGGGTTCAGTAGCAATAACCCATCCCTTTAGAAACTGATGGAAAAGAATTCAGAGAATAGATCAGGGGTCTGGGAGCCGGGCAGCAGATGCCAATTCTCACTACAGCCTAACATCGTCCTTAACAAATAATAACAAATGAAACGACATATAAAGAGAACAACAATAAAATAGAACAACAACCTTAAGATGAAACTGCAATTCGAAAATGGAACAACAACTCGGAAATGGAACAACAATTCATAAATGGAACAACAATTCGGAAATGAAACAGAAAATTAGAAATGGAACAACAATTCAGAAATGGAACAACAATTCGAAAATGAAGCAGCAATTCGGAAATGAAACAACAATCAAGGAATCAAGCAGTAACTAAGTTTAACAATATGTGAATCTATTCAATCACGTTAATCCAAACATCAATCCTTCATTCTTAAAGATGTACACACACAATGGAACAGCACTGCCTACAGATACATGATGGAACAACACTGAAAGCCATATAAACACAACGTGCTTAGTCTGATTCAGTTGTCACATTAATTAGAAAGCGTACGATTGCATCTCAAGATGAAACACTAATATTCAAGGATTCAATAATCATATACAATCAGAGCTTCAAAGATAAATTCTGTAGTGCTAGGCACAATCGCATAACACAAAAACTCTTTAATGGAACAACAGTATCCTGTAGGAATTAACCGTATTATACCAACACCTAAAGGAATAGTAACATGATGCAGCGTCAATACAACACTTGTGTTTGCAGGAACATTAAATGGATTAAACATGAAAGAGCATGTGACATAAGCTTTATAAAACACGTCGGATTACTAGATCATATTGATAAGAAAACCACACAGAAACCACGCGTAATGGTACAAGAGCAAGTTTCCTCCAACGTCGGGCCCTTAGCCTCTAGGGGTGCACCGCTTAAGGTTGATCCAGGGTCAAAGGTAAAAGAGTAACCAAGTCTGTATTAATGTATGAAGTAAAATTACAATAAAGCAAGTCTTAACAGGATGTAATGATCATAGTCTTGATCTTTTAAAAGAAATTACATAAGAGCATAACCATGTTTTAGCTAACAATGCTACCCCTTATATAATGGTGACGACAGAGATATCTACATGCATAAATAGATAAAACAGTGATCCCTCGGGATAAAGGATCCTGAGGGATTCGTAGAATCGTTAATCCTGAGTTACTTCTTCTCTTTTCTGTGTCGTGCTGGTATCTTCGCTTCCTTTCGTGGGTTGGTTCGTTTTGATCTGGTTTGCACGTGGTCTCCCGTCAAAGGGACAACAGTTAATTCATATTTGTATTTTCTTTTAGGATGGCCACTTTTCGTTTTTCCTCCCTGTTGTACATGTAAACGATAATTGTCAGCGTTCGATCTTAATCTCACATGTTTCGTTATAATTCTTTATCATTTTCTAAGTTCATAATGCAAAAAGGCTTATAATTCCTAATGAAAAGATACTAAAATAAACATCAAAACATACCCTCTCTGATACTCCACACACCCCCCGACTTACCCTTTTTCATGGCCTCATGAAAACATTGTAACTGACATGCAAGGCAGTGAGTGAGTAGACTCGAGATGGAATCTCATGTGAGGGACTACACCCGTGATGTGAAAATAGGTAATCAAAGAAATGGCCTGTCTGACCCTCAAGCATCTCATACAGGGCTTAGTATCCGGGTGCAGGATGCCAAATGATTGGACTCTGGAACCTATATCCTAACCACGATGGCCCTTCCCTCAAAACAATTTCACCATAGAGGGGAAAACGGTTGGAAGCTAGTTTAAAATTATCATACTTAAATGGTTCTCTGAGCTGGATATTCAGATTAGATATTCAATATCAAAATTTAGTTGCATCAATGGTAGGGTCTTTGATAGAGGAAAAGTATTCAAGTCAGTTCCGAATGATTGCCTAATTCATGGGTCCTAATGCTTCAATCACTCCTGGAGCCTTCATGAGAGTTCTATGTTTCCTCCATAACTGTGTTGGGTCCCTAGGCTCAGCTCTTATCCATAGATCTAATCCGTTTTCTTTTCTTTGAAAAGAATTATAGGCTTTGAGCCATTTAATTTGCTTAACTGCAAATGAAATAAATGCCTGTAATTGGATGTCCCCAACAAAAGGGCTAGGGTTGAGTTCAGTCTCGTGTTCTAGTACAAGGTTATACAAGTAAAATTAACACCATAGTATCTACAATTTTACCTCGTAGTGTTTATAGTAGTTTATGAAATCATCTATGGTGTTAATTTGTATGGGAGCGCCTACTTTAACAACCTTTATTTTCAATTGCAAATACCTTTCCATTAAAAACAGGGCATAGTTCTTAGCAGGGACTCTACATGCTAGGATGTCATTGTATAGAGAACACAAGGTATCCATCTGTTTGATAACTACATCTAACCTACGAGTCACCTTTGCAACTTTCTCTTGTTCCTTCTGCTATCCTTCAAAGGCCTGGCTTTCAGATAAGTTGACATTCCTTAGCTGCTGCTGTAGTTCTTCATATTTTTCTCGAGGGACCGTTTTCTCCCTAATCTTTTATGCTTCTTGCTGAGCTTGCTTCAAACCCTTCTGAAGGGTTACCGTTTTCAGATCCTTTTTCCATGCAGCCATGGAGGTCGGGAGCTTTACCTAAACTTTCCTATTGCGCTGCTTCGAGTTCAGAACCCTTATTACTCCCGAAGGTGGTGCCTCCATCTGAATTATCTTATCATTCATTTTTATTTTAACATGAACATCAGCCCATTGTTGTTCCTTTTCAATTGGAACAATAGTCTATTTTTCAGCTTCATTTGGAACAACAACTTGGTTTTTGTCAGGGTTTTGAGCAGCAGGATGGATTCTAGTCCTCCGCCTCTTGCCCTTAAGGGGTTTTGCTAGTGTTGTCAGACCTTTTCGTCGTGAAGTCCCTTTTACCCTTTGCCTTGCCTTTAGAACCCTAATCTGCCAGTGAAGCTGGACTATTATGTTCAATAATCTCTGTTGTCCCTTTCGTAATTCCCTTATTTCCGCCATTTCTTTAGAAGGAACAGCACACTGTTTACCGCAGTCTGGACTACGGCTAGCTTCCTGATTTTCTTCCTGGGGTGGATGTTCCGGGGCAAGAACCTTAACTGGCTCTGTTATTTCTCGGTCTATTTCTTTTTCTACCTTATTTCCTCTGGACTTTCTTCTGGTGCCTTCTAATTAGGAACGGGTTGTTCCTGCTCAGCATTTTCTGACATCTTCTCATCATGAATAGACATCATTTCTACTACTGCCTCTTTTGCATGTGATTCCTCAGGCACATCTTTCTTCTCGGGTTTCTCTCCGGCATGGAGGTCTAATGGACTCGGAGGTTGGCCATATTCGCCCATATTGGCCTAAACTTTGGCCAATTCATCTTCCCCTAATTGGTCTTGTAATGGATTGCCTTCCTGTTGTTCCATTCCCTCCTCCTGCTCAGACTTTTCGGCTTCTTTTCCCTCATCTCCTTCCTCTTGAGATTGCTCATCTTTTTCTTCTTCTTCTTCTGCAAATTACTCTGCCTCCTCTTCCTCTACTTCTTCTGGAGATTGCTCTACCTCCTCCTCTTCTTCTTCTTCTTCTGCAGATTGTTCTACCTCTTCTTCTTCTTCTTCTTCTGCTTCTGCTTCTACAGACTGCTCTGATTCCTCATCTTGTACTTTTGTTTTCTTGTCTTCCCTTGGGGATTGCTCATCTTTGATTTCCACCGTCTAGCTAGTGCCTTGCTGGGGCTTCTCCAGCCCCCCTCATAGCTGTGCTAGACGGACCAATTTCCTGGGTTTTTCTGGTTGCTCGGGTGTGTTGGTAACATGTTTCCGTTTTTCTCATTTCTTGTCAGGTTTCTTGGGTGTGCTAGTGACTTACTTCCATTTTTCTAATTTCTTGTGTTTTTTAGGTTGCTCGGGTGTGCTAGTGACTTGTTTCCATCTTTTCGGACGTTCAGGTGTGGCCAACCCCCTATTTACAATGATAATTAGTTCTTCCCAGTTGCTTTACTGCTGGGTGAGACTATGGTTGACTATCAACTGAATCAATCCGTGATGACTAACAACTGACTCTACGTGCTGTGCCTTTTTCATGCTTTGTGCAACATCATGAAGTAATGAATTCAACAATGCAGGTAAATTTACAGAGCATTTCTGTTTTAGAATAGCTAGGAGTTTAAGATGTCGTGATCTTACCACATCTTTTCTGCCTTCACAGGTGATACAGCTTTGGATGGTATTTGCTAATTCTTCCCACGGCTCTCCTAGTGTTGCTGGAAGCAACCCGTTTCCTCGAATTGTCAGGCTTTGTCTCTCGTCCTGAAAGATCTCTATAATCTTCTACAACCTTTCCTTCTTTAACGCCCATACTAGTCCAGTGGCTGGCACTCCCGAGACTTCTGCAATTATGTCATCGGTGACTGCTAAACATTTTCCTCTTACTGTGGAGTGGTCCTCTTGAAAATTCTACAAAAATTCAATCGCTATTGTTTCATTAGAATCCCTCAAGAGATTAAGATAGGTCAGCCATCCTGCTCTTGCCAGGATTTCCCAGGCAATAGCTGAAACAGTTAGCACTTGCGGTTCTCTGTGAATTGATCATCCTCCCATAGTTTCGCTGTGAATTCTCAAAGGAATGACAGTTGTTTGTTGAAATGAAGAGAAGCTCACAGCGTAAAACTTGTTCAAACTCTAATGCTGCAGTGTATGCAGTGGAAATGGCTATCAATAGCAACTCATGCAGAACAAAAAAAACAAAAAAATAATAGAGATAATATCGTAGAGTCATGCTATACCCCAGTACACAATGTCCCAAATAGCGAGCTAACACGTGGTCTTGGGAATGATGAGGTTAACCTCCCCCCCATAATGTCATAGGTTGTCCCAGCCGTCAAATAAAGGAGCAGCGCCCGTTCTACAACAAAGTCTTTAAGGAACAACGTATGGAAATATGCCATGTTTACAACAATAGCCTATTACTGAAATCGACGTATAAAGTTGCGTCGCTTTAATACGTAAGAGACTGCAGTGATTTGATGTAAGGTCAGGGATAAGACATTTGCCGTAAATAGAGAGTCTCATGTGGTCATTGTCACTAGTTTTGTAATGATTGGTGATAATATATAGTCATGTGTTATAAGTTTGGGGTAATAATATATAATTGATTACCACAGCATAAGAAACAGAAGGATGCAACTAACTTACCTATTGGTGTAGATAATGCGACTTCAATACCATTAATAGTGCTCTGCTACCGACAGGTGTCCATAACCTTGGCAGAGTTGTTTGTTTCACCCATGGAACCATAGTCCTTTGTGTATACTAGGAAACATTGTGTAATGTCAAAATGTAGGCCACTATGCTAGCTTGGTGGCTAGTTATCCATAACGCCATTCATGAGGAAGGAGTGAATAGTGGGCAGGCTAGCTCGTGATGAGACCTCCTGTTCCAAGGGTTGTTTTTTTGATATACCTTTCGGACAATTTCCCTAATGTGGTGGCCATAATGGGAATGCCACTTTGCTTCTGTCCTGATGATCATGTTAGGCCAGCTCTTAATGAGACTTCCTATCCTGCAATTTGACAATTTAGAAACCGTGTTTGCTCCCTTTTTTTCTTTGTTGTTCATAAAGTGCCTTCCCTATTTATACACAAAGGCTGGTTCAACACTCCTTAAGAGTAGGAATGGTGGGAGAAGTATTAATATCCCAATAGGAAGGTATACATCCTTTGCTCTTATTGCTGAATGATAATCAAAGACAATTAAAAATGGACCATCATGATACAAATAACCAATCAGAACAGAATTAGTAGAACAATGGCAGCAAAAGATGATGAATAAGCATGTCTTTCCTTCTGTCTTCTCACCAATTCAGGGCAATTTCTTATAAAGATATGATTTATGATTGACTGATTTTCGTATTCCGTGTTTTTGTTCCTATTACATAAGTGCATATCCTTATTCAAAAAGACTTGAAATAACATGAGCAATAACCATCCTCAATTTAGAATAGCAAAAGGAACAAGCTGTTTCACAAGGAGAGAAAAAGCATACAAGTGGTGTTCCTTTTGAGGAAGGGAACAAAAATAGTTCACAAATGTTGTTCTTTTGGAAAAAGGAACAGAAAAAACATACAAATGTCATTCCTTTGGAAAAGGAACAACAGAAATAAAAAATGTTGTTCCTTTGGAAAAGGAACAATAGAAAGAGAAAGTGTTGTTCCTTTGGAAAAGGAACAGAAAAAACATAGAAATACCATTCCTTTGGAATATGAACAACAGAAATAAAAAATGTTGTTCCTTTGGAAAAGGAACAGTAGAAAGCAAAAGTGTTGTTCCTTTGGAAAGGGAATAACAAAAACACAAAAATGTCGTTCCTTTGGAGAAGGAACAATAGAAATCAAAAGTGTTGTTCCTTTGGAAAAGGAACTGTAGAAAGAAAAAGTGTTGTTCCTTTGGAAAAGGAACAACAGAAAGCAAAAGTGTTGTTCCTTTGGAAAAGGAACAACCGAAAGAAAAAGTGTTATTCCTTTGGAAAAGGAAACGCAAAAACATGCAAATGTCGTTCCTTTGGAAAATGAACAGCAGAAATCAAAAGTGTTCTTCCTTTGGAAAAGGAACGACAATAATCCAAAATTGTTGTTCCTTTGGAAAAGGAACAACAAAAACACACAAATGTTGTTCCTTTGGAAAAAGGAACAACAAAACAGACAATTGTTGTTCCTTTGGTAAAAGGAACAACAAAAACTCTTAATGTTGTTCCTTTTGGAAAGGGAACAACAGAGGTAGCAAAACTTGTTTCAAAGATATGTAAAAAGGTAACTCAAGGAGTTATGTACAGACTGTAAAGAAGAGTAAATTCCTTAGTGAATTATAGGTGAGGAAGACTTCTCTTCCTCCCCCAAAATCTCCATATATGAATCTTGGTGTAGCTGTTGGCAGAAGGACTCCCAAGTAAGTGATTTGCGATAGAGACAGACTCGATGGCCATTTGCCTTAAAGGCATGTCCAGAACCATCAATAGTGATTAGGGTAAGGGTACCATTGTAATGTACCTTCTGGATTTCATATGGTCCCAACCAACGAGTCTGGAGTTTCCTGGGGAAGTCCTTAGACCTGTAGTCATACAAAAGAACTCAGTCTCCTTCGTGGAACACTTTATTTTTAATGAGAGCATCATTCCATTTAGCTCTCTGGTGTTGTATCAGAGCAGTGCGTTGAAGTGTAGAGAGCCTAATTTCATCCAGCTCATTGATCTGTTGTAGTCGATTAATCTGTGCCTCAGTTAGGTCTAAGCCAACTTCCTGTGTTGTTCGTAATGTTTGGATTTCGAATTCTATGGGGAAAATGGGGTGTTTTCCAAATACTAGTTGATAAGGTGAGTAACCAGTGGTACTCCCCCATGTTGTTATATAAGCCCACAGTGCTTCAGGTAGTCTGGTAGCCCAATCACATCTATGTGATGCAACAGTTTTCGTTAGGATTTTTTCTATTATTTTATTGCTGCTTTCTACTTGCCCATTTGCCTGTGGGTGGTATGGAGTAGTAATTTTATGCTGGACATGATACTTTTTGAGTGTTGCAGCTATTTTGTTTCCAGAAAATTGTGGTCCACCGTCTGTAATTATCTCTCTTGGAAGGAAATAACATACAAATAGATGGAACAGGAACTGTATAACATAGTCTTCTGTGGCTCTTGGCAATGCCTCTGCTTCAACCCACTTGGTGACATATTCTGTTGCCACCAAAATGTATGTTTTTTGGTTTGATGATGGCTTGATTGGTCCCATGAAATCAAGAGCCCATCGCTCAAATGGTTTGATGAGTAGCTGTGGTTTCAGAGGCATCTCATCCGACTGACTAAGGCGTCTCGCTCTCTGGCAACTGTCATAGGCTTGGACAAATTTCTTTGCATCTTTGAAAATTGTGGGCCAATAATACCCTGTTTGTAACACTTTATGTATAGTCCTGCGATCAGCGAAATGTTCACCATATGGTTGGTCATGGCAAGCTTTCAATATGTCAAAAATTTCATCCTCTCGAATGCATCTCCTCATATGCATGTGTGCCCCTGTGTGAAACAAATAGCCCCCAATCTAGGAAAATCTAGTACTTCGTTGAACAATCTGTTTTCCCTCATTAGGGGTTAGATGCTTTGGTAACTTACCTACCACTAGGTAATTGGCAACATCAACATACCAGGGTGTTAGAACAACGACAACAAAGAGACGCTCATCCGGAAATTGATCTTCAACTGCTATTGCATCAATTGGATTTGGCATTCTTGAGAGGAAATTAGCTACCGGGTTTTCTTTTCCAGGTCGATCCTTGATTGTAATATCATATTTCTACAATAAGATAACATGATTTGTATATAAGATAACATGATATCCAATAATGTAATGTCTAAATTTATGACAACATGTATAATGGCTAGAAATTCTTTTTCAATGATAGTATAGTTTAATTCAACAGTGGATAGATTTTTGCTAATGTAATAAATTGCATATGGTTTTCTATCCTCTTCCTGTCCAAGGACCGCTCCAATGGATCTGTCTGAGCCATCAGATGATATCTGAAATGGCAAATCCCAATTTGGTCCTCGAAGGACTGGGGCTGTGGATACGAGCTTCTTCAGATCCTTGAAAGCACGTTCACATTTCTCTGTCCAAAGAAAATCAACATTACCAGTTAATGCATACAAGGGTGCAGCAATACGTGAATAATTTTCTATAAACCTCCTGTAGTAACGAGAAAATCCAAGAAATCTACGTAACTATGTTTGAGTGGTAGGAGTAGGAATAAGCAAAAGTATTTGGATTTTGGCTCGATCTACCTGAATGCTAGCTGCTGAAATATAGTGTCCTAAAATAAATCCTTCCGTCATCATCATATAACATTTTTCATGGCTTAAACAAAGCCTCGTAGCAATGCAACATTGTAGGACTTTTTCTAGTGTATCCAGGGCTAGGTCAAATTCATCTTCGTATCGAGTAAAGTCGTCCATATATACTTCCAGTACTTCATTTATTAGGTCTGCAAAAATGCTAAGGATAGCCCTTTGGAATGTCGCAGGGGCATTGCATAAGCCAAAAGGTAAAACTCGGAAGGCGAATGTTCCCCAAGGACAAGTAAAAGTAGTTTTGTCTTGATCTTCAGGGGCAATCTGTATTTGCTTATACCCACTGAAACCATCAAGGAAAGAAAAGAATTTATTTCCTGGAAAAGTGTCTAATACTTGGTCGATGAATGGGAGAGGGAAGTGATCTTTTTGTGTTGCTTTATTTAGCTCCCTGTAGTCCACGCAGATTCTCCATTTCCCATTCTTTTTTTGGTACCACCACAAGCGGGGAGAGCCATTTACTATCAGAGATAGGGTAGATAAATTTAACGTCTAAAAGTTTTTGAAGCTCAGCTTTTACCACTTCTTTTAGATGAGGATTTAGTCTTCTCTGAGGTTGTCTAACACGTCTTGCATATTTTTCTATGTAAATGTGGTGTGTACATAACTGGGGGTCAATTCCTTTCATATCAGGGTAGTCCTGTGCAAATGCTTCTTTATATTTCCTTAACATATGGATGAGCTTTCTTTCTTGTTCGGATATGAGGTTGGCATTAATGTTTAAGGTTTTTCTAGGTTCAATTTCCACAATTTTACTATTTGCAACAAAGTGACAGGGATTGTATGATCATGTGTATCTTTTAGAGGGTCCTCTTCTAATTCATTATGAAATGTTGTTTTCATCATATGACATTGGGTACACGATGTGAGTTCAGTTTGACTAATGAAATTATTGATAGCATCATCTTCTGTTTGGTCTTTGAACTCAAGTGCTTCTTGTATAGTTAATGGATATCTAATGTTATCAGTAAGATATGATACAGGGTTCCTATTAGTTTTGACTATTGTGATATTTGGCTGTGTTGGGGGATATAGCACTAAATTCCTGATATCTGTTCCCCTGGTTATGATCATATTCCCTTGCTGACAGCCAATATAGGCATCGACAGTGGCGAGCTAAGGTATTCCTAAGGTCAATGGATCCATCAAGTCGGTTTTTAGGATTTATTATCAGAAAATCGGTTGGATATTTCCAGGAGTCAACCGAGACCATGACATGATGTAGTATGCCTTCTCACCTAACCATAGATCAATCAGCCAATTCTAACAACATGGAGGTGGGTTCTACAGATGTAATACCTAGCTTTTGGTAGGTAGCAGTTGTTAAGATATTGAATGCAGCTCCAAGATCAACTAAGGGATTGGGAAGGGTTTGACCATAAATTTGGACAGTTACTATTGGGTTTCCTGGGTCTTCGTATTTAATGGGTGTTTCATTTCCTGATAATAAGTCAGATAAAGTGCTGACTACTTGAACTCTTGGATTATTTGTTATATTCCTCCTTGGTCTTTTTATGCACAATTCTTTAATAATTTTTCTGTATATCGGGATGTGTTGAATGGCTTGGAGGAATGGAATTTTTATGTACAAATTTTGCAATTCTCCCAGAATGTCAAAATCAGGTTGTTGTATAGGTCGAGGTATGACTAATCATTCTGGGAATGGGGGAGAGGATGTAGTTTCTTGATTATGAGTTTTCTATTTATTCACATCCTCTTCATGTGACAGATGTTCTCTAGGTAACTGATCTTCAATCTTAACTATTTTATTTCCCTCAGCTTGAATAATACACCAAGATATTAGCTAAAGATCATTACACTCCCTCAGATCAGGTCCTACTTCTGGTGTTTCTATGATTTGAAGAGATTGGACCGGTCTGTTATTTGGGTTGGAGCTGTGTTGGCCTAGGAGTTACAGTCTCATATTAGAGTGGGGATTTTGCTGTAAAGCTGGTAGTGTAGGTTGAGGGAGAGGGATATTTCCTACTAGCTGATGTGTTGGTCTCTGCCAGTTTGTCTGCCAAGTTGAGCTTTTTGAAGTAGGGGCAGTACATTGCGGTGGGTATGGGTTGTTTTGCCAATATGGTATGGGATAAGGAGGATTCGACCAACTAGATTGGTTCGTCTAATTCAGCCATGGGTTTGCAGAAGGAAATGACTGTGGTGACCAATTTGGAAATGGAGGCTAAAATTGACTTTGCCATGTATTATAGCGTTGAGTATTGTACTGCGGAGACTGAAAAGAAGAAGTCGGGTCTGGAAACATATCATTTTGTTGTGGCTACAACTCACGGCACTGGTTGAGCAAATACACCGCTTTTGGCTCTTCTTCTGCTTCCTTATATATTTCTTTTAGTCCAGGTAGTGAGGGATAGCTTTCTGTAGAGTGATCTCTTGTACAGATGCTGCATGTTTGGACTGCATCCAGTGGACACTCCTTATGGCTATGCTTCTTCCTACATCTGGGGCAAAAAATTGCCAAATTCTATTCTGCCTCCATTTGCTTATGCTTGGCCTGCAAAATATCCAATTGTGTAGTCAGTGTCTCTAGTATATCAGTTTTAAAATTTTCTAATAAATTTCCAATTTCTACACGCGTTACTCCTTCTGATGATATTTTATTTTCTCTTACAAACCGATCATGTTCCACCGGTTTCATTAGTGTGCTGCCTCTAGAACTCCTGATGCATAAATCAATTATGTCAGCAAAACTTTCCTGATAAATATCCCCTTTTCCCATAATGTTTAATGTTTCGATCCGCTGTTCCTTCATTCCCCTTATTAATGTTGTTTTCAACACGTTATCAGGTAAAAGCAGTGATGCATAGGGATATCTTTGTAGATTATATTGGAAACGTTCCACATACTCTTCTAATGTTTCGTTTGGTCTAGCTATTTTCTGGAATATTTCATCTTTCAGTTCTCTAGACCTGCAATAGTCCTGATATTTTTTTAGAAACGATTCTTTCATTTCTTCCTAGTTACTTATAACCCCACCACCTAATCCCATAAACCATCTTAAAGCATCCCCTTTTAGTGTAGAGGGAAACAGTTTTAGTTTTTGGGGGTCAGTAGTGTAATCATTTCCCCTACATAGTACATCAAATTCAAATAAAAATGCATCCGGGTCTTCTAATGGAAGCCCGTGAAATGTAGGGATACGTTGAAGGGTGATTGCTTTCATGGGGGCATTTGCTGCAGAATCCACTATGGAGTATTTTAATATGGACGTTTGGGTGTTTAACTGGTTTTGAGCCATTGGGTCAAATATATGCCAATAACCTTCTGGGATATCGAGGATGGTGTTCCTAGGTTGAGAGGGAATGGCTCCGACAGGAATAGTTTTAATAGTGCTTCCTCTATCTGGGAATTTTGACTGAGGAGATTGGCTCTCTCCAATAGTAATTTTTGCAGCACTCCCTTTGTCTGGGTTGCTCAATGGCTGAGTTATTCTAAGAGGAGATCTCAGTTCCTCAGTTTCCCCTGTCTCTCCTCCTCCTTCACAAATATTACTGAAAGTCCCTTATTGCAATAGCTCTAGAGTAGCATTTTCAATTTCTTAAAAGTCCTGCTCGTCGGTTTGACTATGCACCTCAGCAAAGGCTACAGATGGTGAACCTGTGGCCTGAAGGGAGCTAGTAGGCTATTTAGAAGTAATTTTCCTGGGTCCTACTGAGGGCTAAGATTCAACTTTCTTATAGATTTCTTCTATGAAGGTTGATCAACCAAGGGTCATCAACCCCTTAGCTTTTTCTGGCTTTGGTAAATGTTTAGAATTTTTCTCTGGCTTTTTCTGCTTAGTCATGCACTCAATTTAACTACTAAATCCTACTTAAGCAATAGCAGAAAATCTGTAGGGAAGAGGGCAAAGGAGCAGGGCTTTTACATGCTCCACATGTAGGTTCTTACCTTCAGTTTCAAAAACCTGATTCTTCCCTAGCAGGCTCGTACACTACTATGAAAAAAAGAACAAATGGCTATACTCTTTCCCCAGCAACGGCACCAAAATGTGGAGCTATAAAAAGGGTTTCTTTCACCTCTAGTTATCTCACATTAATATGTCAATCCAGGAACGTTTTTCTATTTCAAAGAGTGTCTCAGTCTGAGGCTTAGCATTTGCCAGAGTAATGCTCGTAGTACAGTTGTTTGAAACTATAAAATTAAATGGATGCATGTCAACAACTTAACTACTTCAAAAGGCTAGATCACACATTCAGATATTAAGCAATGTATCAGTCAAGGGTTCGGTGGCAATAACCCATCCCTTTAGAAACTGATGGAAAAGAATTCAGAGAACAGATCAGGGGTCTGGGAGCCGGGAAGAAGATGCCAATGCTCACTACATCCTGAGATCGTCCTTAACAAATAATAAGAAATGAAAAGACAGATAAACAGAACAACAATAAAATAGAACAACAACCTTAAAATGAAACAAAAATTCGAAAATGGAACAACAATTCGGAAATGGAACAACAATTCGGAAATGGAACAGCAATTCAAAAATGAAACAACAAATCAGAAATGGAACAACAATTCAGAAATGGAACAACAATTCAGAAATGAAACAACAATTCGGAAATGAAACAACAATCAAGGAATCGTGCAGTAACTAAGTTTAACAAGCTGTGAATCTATTCAATCACGTCAATCCAAACATCAATCCTTCATTCTTAAATATGTATGCACACAATGGAATAGCACTACCTACATATACATGATGGAACAACACTGAAAACCATATAAACACAACGTGCTTAGTCTGATTCAGTTGTCACATTAATTAGAAAGTGTACGATTGCATCTCAAGATGAAATACTAATATTCAAGGATTCAATAATCATATACAATCAGAGCTTCAAAGATAAATTATGTACTGCTAAGGCACAATCACATAACAAAAAAACTCTGTAATGGAACGACAGTATCCTGTAGAAATTAATCGTATTATACCAACACCTAAAGGAATAGTAACATGATGCAACGTCAATACAACACTCTTGTTTGCAGGAACATTAAATGGATTAAACACGATAGAGCATGTGACATAAGCTTTATAAAACACATCAGATTACTAGATCATGTTGATAAGCAAACCACATAGAAACCACGTGTACTGGTACAAGAGCAAGTGTCCTCCAGGGCCTGGCCCTTAGCCTCCAGGGTTACACCGCTTAAGGTTGATCCAGGCTCAAAGATAAAAGAGTAACCAAGTCTGTATTAATGCATGAAGTAAAATTATAGTAAAGCAAGTCTTAACAAGATGTAATGATCATAGTCTTGATATTTTAAAAGAAATTACATAAGAGCATAACCATGCTTTAGCTAACAATGTTGCCCCTTATATAAGGGTGACGACGGAGATATCTAGATGTAGAAATAGATAAAACAATGATCCCTCAGCATCAAGGATCCTGAGGGATTCACAGAATCGTTAATCTTGAGTTACTTCTCTTTTCTGTGCCGAGGTGGTATCTCCGCCTCCTTTCCTAGGTTGGTTCATTTTGATCTGGTTTGCATGCGGCCTCCCATCAAAGGGACAACAGTTAATTCATCTTTGTCTTTTCCTTTAGGATGACCACTTTTTGTTTTTCCTCCCTCCTGTACATGGAAACAACAATTGCCAGCGTTCTATATTAATCTCACATGTTTCATTATAATTCTTTATCATTTTCTAAGTTCATAATGCAAAAAGGCTTATAACTCCTAATGAAAAGAACTGAAATAACCATCAAAACATACCTTCTTTCATACTCCATAATCAAGTTGATGTTAAACTAAAATAAGAATAGATCAAAAATAAAACCAATACTTCAATTCTCATGCGGGCCCCCCTAAGCCGATGCATCACCTTCCTAACATTCATATTTTTCTTCATACAATCTCTCTAATATGGTTGCGCCTTCAGTGATCAACATGCAACTCAAGATGTAACCATATGCTCCCCTGAGACCATGTAGGTCTCAATATTTGTTGGGCTTCTCTTGTTTCTCCTTTCTCCTCTAGACTTGGATAAGTTGATCTTTGAGGTGCACAACACCTTCTTTTTTCTTATGTGGTTGGTATTGCATGACTTTCTCCTTTTGACTAGATTTCATACAACCCATGGGGAGCTTGCAATATTTTTCCTTATGGCCATTTCTGTCACACACATAACACCTTATTTTATCGAAAAACAAAGGATTAGACTCAAATCTCCTCCTATTCACATAATTCCTGTAGTCAGTACCCTTTTGGCCAAAATCATAACGTGGGAGACAATAGTTGTTGAACACCAAAATTGTTCCTTTTTGACACCTTCCCAACACTCCATACAATCCATTCTCTTCCTTTTTTATCGTAATAATCCCAATAATGTGTCATCTTACAAGGTTACTGGAAGAAGCAGGTAACCAATCATATTTTATTCGTAGTTTAATTGTTTCCTTATTATTTAATTTAATATTTGCATGAGCTACTGGATTACACAAATTTTGCGGCTAATGATAAATTTCGCAGCTTAATGGAAGAATCTGTAGGTTCTGAAATACCAATTGAGAAGGGAAATATATGTACAGGTAGCTAAAAATTAACATAACGATATCCACCTATATTTTAGATCCAGTAAGATGATAAGGGTGTTGTATGAGTAGGTCAACATGGAATTCAACCGAGCGAAAAAGGAGCCCAAGATGAATAAGGCGAGTAAGAAGATCAATGATAAGGATGAAGCTAATATTTTGCCTCATGGTTTGTTTCTCTGATAGAAAATCATGAAGAATAACTATTTCACATTATCTTATGTAGATTTTAGGATTCCTGCTGAGTAGGATAGTTGTAAAAATGTCTAAATAGTTTATTGAAGGTAGTTATAAAACCTAATTTTTAGGATGACAAGATAAACCGGTTATTATTTTGAAAACACTCTTTACATTTATAAAATGAAAGATTTATTACTCTTATGTGTATTGCGTTAAAGTGTGTTTAATATTTGATTGATCATTTCTTACCATCAACTCCTAGGAGCCCCCCTGGGAGTTGTAAGGTCTTATTTATTTTCAATTAGTATTTTAGTTTTATATCTTAAATTTTTTGTCATTAGTTTATCGTTGTTAATTTTTTCAATTTCAGGGAATGCTTATGACAATGAGAAAAAAGTTTGTGACAAATTTTCCTAAAGATTTCTTTTATAGACTTAATCACTTTTTTATGTGAAGGATGAAGGAAATAAATAAAAAAGGGATCTATTGTGCACATGAAGAGTAGAATCATTTGATTGCAATTAGAAGTATAAATATTCCAAGGCTTTATAAGTGTGATTCATACTTTCCAGTGTGATATTTTCTTTCTGTACTTAAGATTATTTTCAATTATGTTAGCAAGAAGTAGATTTAATTGTGCAGGTGTGGTATTTCATTTCTGTAATTTTAGATTAATTTTCTTTGTTGGAAACATAAGGAGAATTTGGATTGGTCTAGCTATTTGTTCTTGTACTTTAATTTAGTTCTATTTATCTCAATGTGATATTCTTCTTTCTTACAAGAGTTACAATTTCTTAGATGATTCATGTGCATGAAAACATCCTAATTTATTTTGACAATTTACTCATGTAATAAAGAATCCTAGCACAATTGGTGCACGTACACTTTATCAGTTTACAAGCCCTAGTTGGTAATTTATGTAGTAATTTAAACTCAACTAAATTACCAAATAGTATCCATAAAATAAACTATTATACCTAACTATAGATGTTATTCATGATGAGGAAATCTTCCTTGGATGGTTTCTTGTGGATTTTTCTAAATTTTATCCATCTTTTGCTGAGTGGTCCTCATCTCTTTTTTTTTCAAGTTTTTGTTCTATGTCCAACTTTTTGGTAGTTGAAACATTTGGCATCACCAAACGTTGCAAATTAGCTTCTCGATGAAAATATTTTTCTTGGCTTGACCTTTGAATCCTTCTTTCGTTGTTGCATTTATTTTTTTCTTCGCCTGAAACTATATTTTTCTATCGTATTTTGAGTAATGGTTTTGAACTGGTTTCTCCCTTATGTAGGACAAGATCTGATTTGAATGAAGTATATATTTAACCACTCTTTTCCACTTTCAGCTAAGTGATTTTATTCTGTAGATCCCTTCTCAATGAAACCACTTCAACTTCTAGATTTTGACACTGATCTTCCTTGTCCTTATACTGCTTCCTCAATCCTTCGTCAATTTTTCTTCCTTCTTCTAGTTGATTTTTTAATCTTATGATTTTTTCCTTTTTTCACACTCGGGATAAAAAATTTGCAATAAATTTTATTGGTTTTTGTTCTTAGTTGTGAGTTTTTTAATATCTTCTTTTAGGACCACTATCTTACAATGCTCTTCACCATTAGAATTGTCTAAATATGATTTATCTCCAAAGGGATTACATCCACTTCTACCCATAATATTAATCTCAATCAATTTGTTATCATCATATAACCTATCAATCTCTAGAGCATCATCATCATTACATTTGCAAGGAAATGGGAAATAAGATGTAAAATGGCCATCAAAACTATCTTCACCATTCTTGATAAGAAAAACGAGGGGTTCCTCTAAATATGAAATATTTATGAATTGTTTGATGTTATTATTCTTTAGATGCATATTCTTCTTGTTTTTAGCCATGATGCACGATCTACTCTCGAGAGGTTAAGATTCACGGGAGAGAACTGATTGTAATACCACTAGTTGGAAATGTAGGTCAATACGGAGTAGGGGGGTGAACCAGTAGTTATGGAACCTAAAACATTTTCACCAATTTATTAATCCTTTAAACATTTACAGTTTGAAAAACACAAGTAGAGATTAGAACATCATAGCATAACACATAACCAAAAAATAGACCACACACATAAGCCACCAATGATTTGTGGTGAAAAGCCTTAAGGTTCAAAAAACACTCATCACTTATTTGTTTCTTCTCATTCTGTTATTATTATATCATAAAATCATTTACATATTTTATCTTACCACCACTATTTAGGAATTTTATACTCACATGAATTTGGTGGCCGCCACCACTCCCAATAAGCCTAATCCAACCACCATTAGATGGAGTTACCACCCCCAAAATATTATTTTTCTAGCCATGACTTGAAAAGGGAAAATACTCCGATCTTGTCTATACACTACTGAATGAAGGCCACCTCCTCTTCAAACTCTTAGACCCACACTTTCATTAATTTTGAAATTGAGCTACAAGGAGAACTAAACAACTAAAAAACAAATAATTTTTATGCAAAAATGATAAATATGATAAGAAACAAACACAACATATGATAATATAATAAGCACATAAACAACAAAAAAAATACAAAAGATAGATCTTTAATACTCCCTTTTCTCCATCTCCTGACTCTTTGCTCAAGATGTTGATTGAAAGATGCTTCTAGTACCTTTTACAACATTTTTAATTTACTTGAGGTTTTATACATAATGATCTTCACACCTTGCACATTATACTCTTGTCACACACTTTCTAAACCTCACAATACATCCAAAAAACCTCTCCTATAGATAAATTCCTCACATAAATAATTTTCCAAATTTATTAAATAAATAATTAAAAATATTACAAAGCTCACAACTTTGTTCGTACACCCTCGAACCGGTCCAATATTTTGAATATTTCTCCTCCTTAACTTGAACCTCCTTGATATTCATTAAATGAGGGATATTTTCAACTTTAACCACTTTTTAGATGAAGATTAATGTTCCACAAACTTATTTAGAAAATAACATGTTCTAATATAACTAAAAATATCCCCAGAATAATGAGAGGTTCTCACAAAAATTGGAAAAAACCATTTACATGTTGTAACGTAGCTTATATACTCACGAGCTATGATATAATGAAATAAATTGACTTACTAGGGTGCATTACAACACCCTTTTCATACTTACTCACTTGTTTTTCCAGGATTTCACCTACAACCATAACTTAAATCTAACTCCACCTACAATATGGGTTTGTCACATAACTTTATGACTTCTAGAACCTATTCAGCATATCTAGAACCTGTCCAAACATCTCAACACTTATCCAACTTCCATTACAAGCATCAAAACATCATCATAAGACTCCAACTTTCTATATACCTCTACATCTTCATACACCTCTCTTTCTAATCATGAGGAGTGTGATACAATCGAGATTGACATCATTACAAGGATAACAAGGTTGAGTGTGTGTTGACATCAATGTCAACACTACCATGCCAATAGTCTTTCCTTCATAAGAAAAATGGAATTCATCATAATGGAATTTCTTTCAGATAGTGCATCAGAAATTAAAGGATGATGATGCAAATGCATGCGTAAAACATGGACTTAGGAGGAATCAATTGAATCACTTTTCTTCCCAATTTATGAATCATCTAATTTTTTTAACTAGCGCAAATAAAATTTAAGCCATTTATCAAATCCAAGGATCTCTCATGTGTGTAGGTTAGCATACATATGTACATAAGTATATGTATGTGTATGTGTGGATGTGTTTTGCTACTAAAAAGATATATTTATTTCACAAAAAATGACTTACATGAGAAATTTTTTCAAGACAATAATTTTGGAATATTGCAATGGGAAAGATTAATTGTTAATTTCCACATAATTGTGAAGAAATCCCTAGAATAATAGGTTTGAACACCATTAGGGGTGAAAATATGAAAAATATATACTCAATTTCGAAAATAAAGTACTCTTGTTTTTTTCCTAGATGTATTTATCATATAGAGTCCATCGATGAGTGTGTAGACTAGAATAAAAAATATGTCAAACCATAGATACATGAAGAACTAACATTGTCCCCATTTGGAAATTTGATTGATGAAAATATTGAGGAAAAGGTGAATTTAATTGGCAATTATTATGATCATCATTCTGATATGGTTAAAAGAGGTGATGTCTTTTCTATCATTTCACCAAAAAATAAACAATAAAGTAGAGAAAGTGCATTATTATTTATTGTGATACATTAAAGGTTGTAAATTACATTGATGCAATATTTTAAAGATCCTTCATATTATACATATATAATTGGTTCAATGGTGTTAGTGCGAAATTTCTTTCAAGACGTAAGGAAATGTAAATATCACATTGTTTTTCAAGACTACCATCTAGATGTTATATATACCCAATATAGTAATTTTGTGAAAGGAACTAGATTGTGGTTGAAACAAGTGAACAATGGGAAAAAGTAATAACAATGGAAATTCTTGATGCCATTCTTGAAAATTTTCCAATAATATATTTCATATGAATGGAACACATTGTTCGATGAATGTATCTTTATATATAGATGTATGTGAATATATGATATAGTTCTTTTTGCCTCTACTACCTATTGGTGCATAAATCTATAGCTCATGTACTATGTTGTCCTGAATTTAATGAAAATAAAAGTTTTTTTATATGCTTTTTTATATATAAATATATGCAAATTATAAGATATAGTTTTTTTTTTGCCTATACTACCTATTGGTCCATAAATTTATAGCTCATGTACTATGTTGTCTTGAATGTAAAGAAAAGAAAAGGTTTTTGTACATCTTTCTTTATATATTAATTAAGTTTTGTTCATTATTTATTTATTCTTTTATTATTTACTTGTGTTTCTATGTGTTTGTGGGTTTGTTATAAAATACTTCTTATTCCCATTTTAAATAATAATATATTGTTATCCATTAGTTTTTGTTATAAACTTTGTATATTTATTGATGTTGTTTATACAACTTGATATTATGGGTGTTTGAGAATCTCACACTATTCTAAAATAAATTCAATGTGAGAAAATAATATATTTATAGTTAATTTTATGTATATATTTCTTTTATATTTTTATCAGAAATATTCTTATTCCTGTTTTAATAATATTATTTACTTTCTCTACAATATTATAAAATATTCCTATTCTATTTTATAATTTAGTATTTTTCATTTTTTAATTAAAAAAATGGCATGGTTCCCCTCGGAAAGAAGCATGGTCTTTAGCTTCAATGGATTTCCATGACAATGGATTACACTCATAAAAGTTTCTTTCGCTCTAGGATTCATTTTTGAAATTAAAGGAGCCTTCTAGCCATTCCAACCTCCCCTCATCCTTTTTCATCAAAAAGACCACCTTAAGGTTGATTTTAAATATCGATCAGTTCTAGGTCAAGGAAGATGATAATTACTACCTAAGACATCGGATAATCTAAGAGATTAATTTCTTTTGGCAAATGCTAAAATATCCCAAATATAAATATCTACATCCCACGGACTCTTTTTATAATTTATATTATAGCAGTTCACTATTATGACAAAGATTTTTTATCCTTAAATTTATATCTTCTTCTAACATAATTTCATTTGAAAAATTCCCTCTTTCTTAGGAAGGGTTAACCTAATTATGAGGCCATATCAACGAAGTTTCAACCCTTATACCAAAACACTATCTTCAACCTTAAACTTGTTACAAATGTTCACCTACTTAAATATCGATATTTCAGGTTCCTCTCTCATAGTGGGGATGATATGGAAAATTGATGCAGGAGCATCCAGCTCTGAGGAGACATAAAGTGGTTGTCAGTCTCATGAAGAGACCGGAACACACAGTCGTTCATTTTAATTGGACAGGTGTTGGGCTTGTCAGTTATGTTACTTTATTTTACTTGTTTTGTTTTATTTTGTCTGTCTGAAGGTTGATAGGATTAGGATAATTATAGTGGTGCACTGTTACTTTTTAATAGGAATTAGTAACAGAAAAAATAATTGATTAGTTCCTTTAAAAACATTACATTAGTTAAGGACAGTTAAGGAACTGATAAACAGTTACCTATCTGTTGGGGCAGTTTCCTCAAAGAACAGTTATGTTTCATAAAGATAAAAACAGGAAGAGAGTCATGGTACGGGATTCCTCTCGTAGACGAGAAAAAAAAAGAAATTACAGTCATTTCCAAACAGACCTTATTATTTTTATTTGCTTTCTAATCATCATTGTAATAATTGATTTTATGCATCATAATATAGTTCGTGTACGAGCAAATTTATATTGAAATACAAGACAGGAAAAGCCTACAGGTGGAGCAGACGAGACAGTCAAAACACTTTCAACAAAGAATATGACTAGTTGCGCACACCGGCCAACACATAAGACCGAGACATAAGAGTAGTGGACGCTGATAGTTAAGTCACTTTCAGACACGAAAGATTGTGCATACGAACAGAGAATCACAGATTGTGCATACGAACAGAGAATCACAGGTACTTTGTAAAACCCTCCAAATACTTAAGAATAGGGTAAAGTGTTGTAGCAGAACTAGCATAATATTACATCGTTTCCTAAGACTGTAAAGAAATAGTTATATACTGTCCAGAGAATTCCTTAACCAACATATGATTATAAACCCGAGTTTAAGAAACAAAACCCAGAACCCCAAAATCGGTCACAAACATGCTAATGATACGCACAGACGGAAGTTGAAGAAGTGTAACAGCAGTCAAAGGAATCCAAATCGAAAGAACGCAAACAAGTTTCCATTAATCAAATAATAGTGCACAGTATGAGGGTTTCGAATTAACGAACACCCATCTCACTAAATAGCAGAACAGAAATACACCAGGCAAGGGTTCCACATAACTCGAGGCCCAAGTCATAAGACAGAAGACCAGCAGTCCGATTAATACATTACAGGACGGGAAAACCCCAAAATAAGGACCCGCGTACAGGAGAGGAGAATTGCTCCACCAAAAGGAAAGAATCCAACTAAGATTTCATTGCTCAAACGAAAACCAGGACCAAAGAAGCCTACAGAACTACTAAAGAACAGACAAACGTGAAAAGTTGCTACCCGTAGAGCGAAGACTGGCAAATGTAAGTGTTTGCCGAGACAGTGAAGAACACCGAGCCACATCCACTACGGTATCGACCCACCTACAGACCAATAGAGTGGATTAAAATGGAGTTACAAGCATGAATAAATAATCAACAACTGAGAATCGAAAAGAGATTGAGGCGAGAACTTACCTGATACCGAGAAGACAGGGTTGAGGGAACAGAGATCATCAAAGCCTGAAGAACAGTGGCGACAAAGCGTTAGAGCCGGAGAAAGAAAGATTCAGATAGTTTAAAAGGAACCTGAGATTACCTTGAAGCGAGGCCGAGGCATGTAAACCTGGAACGACAACCTGCAACGAAACAATTTCAGTGTTCAAACAACAGAAATAACCCTGGAACAGACAATAACCTCAGTCCAACGAACAGAAAAAAACCAAAATTGTAACTGTATAGAGCCGAGGGTTTCCCTGCAAACGATTGAGTCCTACCTCCAAGGCGTTAAAGAACCAGGAACAGTCATAGCAGAACCGTGTTGACCATCAAAACTACAGAGGGACGAAACCCCACAGAGCCGAGCGGAGTTCGAACAACGAAGATTGCACAGTGACAAATGATGGGTTGACAAAGGGTTTGAGTTCATATAGGAGTAAACCGGCAAATGGAGGTCACCAACCGAAAGAACAAGTCATAACCCTAAAGCGGAAACCGATAAACGTACTTCCTCATTTAAGTCAACCATTAATATATTCCGGACACAGGTCATATCAGGTAAGAGATATTTCATAATCGGCGGGAGGCCACCATAAGTGGTATCAGAGCTAGTTTCTTGAGATTAGAACAAATGGAACAGGTAGAAGGTGAAGGTGAAGGAAGAGGAAGAGGAAGAGGACGAATAGTCCATAGGGTAGTAGATGAAGGACTTCGAGAGGAGATTCGAGTTCTACGTGAAAGATTAGCAGTGGTGGAGGCTGGGGGAAGAAGAAACCCAGCAAACAACAGTGATGAAGAAGTAGCTGAATCAGAGGAGGATGAGTATGAAGGAGTGACACCGGAACATAGATTATTGAAGTCAGTTTTGCTGTCCAGTCATAAGCCAAGGCATGAGTTACCTACTTATGACGGGAGTTTGTCTGTAGATGTGTTGTTAGATTGGCTGAGTGAAGTTAATAAATTCTTTGAGTTTGAGGAAACCAGTGAGGACAAACAAGTGAAGTTTGTCGCCACCAAGCTGAAAGGACATGCGTCCTTATGGTGGGACAGCGTTCAGGCGGAAAGGAAGAGACTAAACAAACAGCCAATCAAGAAGTGGGCCAGAATGGAAGCAAAGCTGAAGGAGAAGTTCCTACCGAAAGATTATCAGATCATGTTGTACAGGCAGGTACAGAACCTGAAGCAAAGAGGAATGACTGTTAGAGAGTTTACAGAGGAATTTTATAAGTTGAATTTGCGAGCAGGGTATGTGGAAGATACCTCAGAGAAAACAGCCAGATTTGTAAATGGCTTGAGAGGGGAGATTTTGGACGAAATTGGTATTCTTTCACCTCAAACATTGGATGAAGCCTATCAGTTTGCACTGAAGGCAGAGGAGAAAATAAACAGGAAACAGAACACGAGGAGAGGAGGTGGTTCTGGTAGGGGAAAAGGCAAGGTTTATGGCAGAGGTAGAGGTGCAGGCTCAAATGACGAGGGCAGTAGTTCAAAATCTGTTGGTACCACAGAGAAGGACAACAACACCAGGGACGGACGACCAGCTCCGCGAGGGCGAGGATTTGGTCGAGGCAGGGGAACTGTCCAGTGTTACCGTTGTCATAAATTGGGATACAAGTCATATGACTGTCCTGAAGGTGAGCCAGCAGGTGGGAGAGGAACCTATGTTGCTCAGCCGAAGGATGTTGAGGAAACACCTCAAGAAGCGGAAAATACACCAGAGACAGGTGAAGCCTTGGTGTTAAATAAAGTGCTGTTAAAACCAGCAAAAGAAGTTGCAGAACCAGATCAGCGAAAGGCTTTGTTTCGCACTGTTTGCAAGTCACAGGGTAAGTTCTGTAAGTTGATCATTGACAGTGGGAGTACCGATAATTTGGTAGCTGTGGAGATGGTGGAGAAACTGGGATTAAAGAAGTTAAAACATCCCACTCCCTACAAAGTGTCGTGGTTGCAGAAGGGGCATCAACTGTTAGTTGATGAACAGTGTGAGGTGGAGTTTCAGATCGGTAAGTATAAGGACAAGATCCTTTGCGATGTGATGCCAATAAATGTCTGTCACTTACTGTTGGGACGACCTTGGCAATTTGACAGGAGTGCAGTTCATGATGGAAAAACTAACTGCTATAAATTTGTGAAAGACGGGATCAAGCATATGCTTGTACCCATCAAGGAGGAAAACACAACAGAAGCTAGTGGAGTGAAAGCACTACTATTAGGTGGAAAAGAATTCATAAAACAGATTGAGGACAGCGAGATAAATTTTGCTGTCGTAAGGAGACCAAGGGCAGTAATACTTCATACACAGGTTTCAGATTTTCCAGAAGAAGTTCAGAAGTTGCTGCAGGATTTTGGAGACATTATGGTGGACGATCTTCCAGATGAGTTGCCACCAAGGAGAGGTATTAGTCACTGCATTGACTTTATACCAGGGGCAAGCCTGCCAAATAAAGCAGCTTACCGCATGAGTCCCAAGGACCATGAAGAAATTAGAAAACAGGTCCAGGAGTTGTTGGACAAAGGTTTGATTCAGGAGAGCATGAGCCCATGTGCAGTACCTACTGTTTTGGCTCCACAGAAAGGAGAAGAGTGGAGAATGTGTACGGATTCCAGGGCTATTAACAAAATTACTGTTAGGTACAGGTTTCCCTTACCAAGGATGGATGATATGATGGATTGTTTGAGTGGAGCGGCGTACTTTTCGAAGATTGATTTGAAGAGTGGATATCACCAGATCCGGATTCGGGAAGGAGATGAATGGAAAACCGCTTTCAAGACAAACGAAGGTTTATATGAGTGGCTGGTGATGCCGTTTGGTTTGAGCAATGCTCCCAGCACGTTCATGCATCTGATGAATGAAGTGCTGAAGGAATTTAACAGTAAGTTTGTAATAGTTTACTTGGATGATATTCTGATTTTTAGTAAGACTAAGGAGGAGCATTTCAGGCATTTGCAGAGTGTATTGAGGAAATTACAGCAGAACAAGCTGTTAATTAATTTGAAGAAATGTACCTTTTTTCAGCGAGAACTAGTGTATCTGGGTTTTGTTATTGCAGAGAATGAATTAAAAATGGACCCAGAAAAGGTGACAGCTATAGTTAGCTGGCCTTCTCCAAAAAGTTTATTTGAAGTTCGAAGTTTCCATGGACTTGCTCGTTTTTACAGGAAGTTCATCAGAAATTTCAGCAAGATTTGCGCACCAATGTTGGATACGATCAAGAAAGTGAATCAGCCATTTCGCTGGACTGAAGCAGCAAAACACAGTTTTCAGATCTTGAAAAAGAAGATTACTGAAAGACCTGTGTTGAGACTGCCTGATTTCAACAAACTTTTTCAAGTTCGTTGCGATGCCAGTGGTACAGCCATTGGGGTAGTCCTTAGCCAGGAGGACAGACCAGTTGCTTATTTCAACGAAAAGCTAAATGAGAGCAGACAGAAGTACTTGACCTATGACAAGGAGTTTTACGCCATTGTGCAGGCTTTGAAACATTGGCGACATTATCTATTGGGTAACGAATTTGTTTTATTTTCTGATAATTCTGCATTACAATACATTATGCAGCAGCATAAATTGAACCATAAACATGCAGCTTGGGTTGAGTACTTGCAAAGTTTCACATTTGTACTAAAACACATTAGTGGGCAATCAAACAAGGTAGCAGATGCACTTAGTAGGAGAACATTGCTTTTACAGGAGAGCACGATGCAGATTTTAGGCTTTGAGCATCTAAAAGAGCTGTATCCGACCGACACCAAGTTTATGGAGGCCTATGAGGCTTGCCAAAACCCGTTGTTACGAAATAACAGCAAGTGGCTAGACTATAATCTACAGGAAGGGTTGTTGTTTAAAGGGGGCCAGTTATGCATTCCAAACTGCTTTTTTCCCTGAAAACATCATACAGGAAAAACACAGTGGAGGCCTGGCAGGACACTTTGGAATTGACAAAACAATTGCTCAGGTACAGCATTTCTATTTTTGGCCTAAGTTGCAGCATGATGTGCAGAGGTATGTGACTAGGTGTAAAATTTTTCAATTGGCAAAAGGTCACAGTCAGAACACTGGACTTTATATGCCATTGCCCATTCCTAGTCGACCATGGGATTCGGTTAGTATGGATTTTGTGCTGGGTTTGCTAAAGACACAACGAGGCTTTGATTCAGTAATGGTTGTAGTAGACCGATTTTCGAAGATGGCACACTTTGTACCATGCAGGAAAACCAACGATGCTACTTACATAGCACATCTTTTCTTTACAGAGATTGTGCGGTTGCATGGACTTCCACGATCCATTATCTCTAACAGAGATGTAAAGTTCACAGGTCATTTTTGGAGAACTCTGTGGAAAAAGTTGGATACCCAGTTGCAGTTCAGCTCCGCTTATCATCCGCAGACGGACGGACAGATGGAGGTAGTGAACTGAAGTCTGGGAAACTTTCTTAGAAGTCTAACAGGTGAGAATTCCCGGACTTGGGATCGTGTACTAGCGCAGGCGAAATTCACATATAACGATTCCCCTAACCGTAGCACAGGTTACAGTCCGTTCCAAATTCTGTACGGCATGCATCCACGAGGAGTGCATGAATTACGAGATTTGGGGAAACTTCAGAAACGGAGTGCTGACGGGGAAGATTTCGCCCAAGCTATGAGCAAATTGCACGAACAGGTTAAATTGAAATTACAGGACAGCAGTCAGAGGTACAAGCAGCGAGCTGATACAAAATGTCGGGAAGTTCAGTTTAATGTCGGGGATGAAGTCCTTGCGTACTTACGCAAGGAACGGTTTCCAAAGTGAGAGTACAGCAAGCTGAAATTCAAGAAAATCGGGCCCTGCAAGATCATTTGCAAATTTTCTGCGAACGCCTATGAGTTACAGTTGCCACCATGGATTGGTATTTCCCACACTTTTAACGTGGCAGATCTATTTCCTTATGTTGCAGGTTCAGCAGATAATGTAGTAGCAGAGCCACCGCGGGACACCAAAGGTGAAGGAGATTCGTGGACGAGACAGATGCCGATGGCACCACCTGTTGAGATCGAAGGGATTTTGGACACACAGGTAGCTAAGCGCACACGCAGGAAGGAGTATTTGCGGTACTTGGTAAAATGGAAAAACCGTCCAATAGAGGACAGTTCAATGCTTAACGCGACGCAAATACAGAAGGCAGGTTATTCTGTTGATGACCTCATGGAACGGAGCCATGACTTTTTTCCACCCCGGGAGCCTAATGCAGGAGCATCCAGCTCTGAGGAGACATAAAGTGGTTGACAGTCTCATGGAGAGACCGGAACACACAGTCGTTCATTTTAATTGGACAGGTGTTGGGCTTGTCAGTTACGTTACTTTATTTTACTTGTTTTGTTTTATTTTGTCTGTCTGAAGGTTGATAGGATTAGGATAATTATAGTGGTGCACTGTTACTTTTTAATAGGAATTAGTAACACAAAAAATAATTGATTAGTTCCTTTAAAAACATTACATTAGTTAAGGACAGTTAAGGAACTGATAAACAGTTACCTTTCTGTTGGGGCAGTTTCCTCAAAGAACAGTTATGTTTCATAAAGATAAAAACAGGAAGAGAGTCATGGTACGGGATTCCTCTCGCAGACAAGAAAAAAAAAGAAATTACAGTCATTTCCAAACAGACCTTATTATTTTTATTTGCTTTCTAATCATCACTGTAATAATTGATTTTATGCATCATAATATAGTTCGTGTACGAGAAAATTTATATTGAAATACAAGACAGCAAAAGCCTACAGGTGGAGCAGACGAGACAGTCAAAACACTTTCAACAAAGAATATGACTAGTTGCGCACACCGGCCAACACATAAGACCGAGACATAAGAGTAGCGGACGCTGACAGTTAAGTCACTTTCAGACACGAAATATTGTGCATACGAACAGAGAATCACAGATTGTGCATACGAACAGAGAATCACAGGTACTTTGTAAAACCCTCCAAATACTTAAGAATAGCGTAAAGTGCTGTAGCAGAACTAGCATAATATTGCATCGTTTCCTAAGACTGTAAAGAAATAGTTATATACTGTCCAGAGCATTCCTTAACCAGCATATGATTATAAACCTGAGTTTAAGAAACAAAACCCAGAACCCCAAAATCAGTCACAAACATGCTAATGATACGCACAAACGGAAGTCGAAGAAGTGTAACAGCAGTCAAAGGAATCCGAATCGAAAGAACGCAAACAAGTTTCCATTAATCAAATAATAGTGCACAGTATGAGGGTTTCGAGTTAACGAACACCCATCTCACTAAATAGCAGAACAGAAATACACCAGGCAAGGGTTCCACATAACCCAAGGCCCAAGTCATAAGACAGAAGACTAGCAGTCAGATTAATACATTACAGGACGGGAAAACCCCAAAATAAGGACCCGCGTACAGGAGAGGAGAATTGCTCCACCAAAAGGAAAGAATCCAACTAAGATTTCATTCCTCAAATGAAAACCAGGACTAAAGAAGCCTACCGAACCACTAAAGAACAGAAAAACGTGAAAGGTTGCTACCCGTAGGGCGAAGACTGGCAAATGTAAGTGTTTGCCAAGACAGTGAAGAACACCGAGCCACATCCACTACGGTATCGACCCACCTACAGACCAATAGAATGGATTAAAATGGAGTTACATGCATGAATAAATAATCAACAACTGAGAATCGAAAAGAGATTGAGGGGAGAACTTACCTGATACCGAGAAGACAGGGTTGAGGGAACAGAAATCATCAAAGCCTGAAGAACAGTGGCGACAAAGCGTTAGAGCCGGAGAAAGAAAGATTCGGATAGTTTAAAAGGAACCTGAGATTACCTTGAAGCGAGGCCGAAGCATGTAAACCTGGAACGGAAACCTGCAACGAAACAATTTCAGTGTTCAAACAACAGAAATAACCCTGGAACAGACAATAACCTCAATCCAACGAACAGAAAAAAAAAACCTAAATTGTAACTGTATAGAGCTAAGGGTTTCCCTGCAAACGATTGAATCCTACCTCCAAGGCATTAGCGAACCAGTAACAGTCATATTAGAACCGTGTTGACCATCAAAACTACAGAGGGACGAAACCCCACAGAGCCGAGCGGAGTTCGAAAAACGAAGATTGCACAGAGACAAATGACGGGTTGACAAAGGGTTTGAGTTCATATAGGAGTAAACCGGCAAATGGAGGTCACCAACCGAAAGAACAAGTCATAACCCTAATGAGGAAACCGATAAACGTACTTCCTCATTTAAGTCAACCATTAATATATTCCGGACACAGGTCATATCAGGTAAGAGATATTTCATAATCGGCGGGAGGCCACCAAAAATTTTCGTTTCACTACCTCTAATGATAATGGATTCATCAAATTCCGTTTCCACATGATTTTTTCTTAAACAAAAAGTTCTTCTGAGACATACTATTAGAATGCAATTAATGCAACTAGATATAATTAATGGACTATGAACATATTTTTTTTAATTTCATGACATATTTTGAGCAACCCCAAATGGTTGCTTCAGGTTTGAATTTAATATCCCGTTCTTACCTTGATTCTTGATAAAAAAGGTGTAGAGATATTAAAGTAAAAGAAATGATGATTATTGTTGAAATGTATGCCGAAGGGGAAAGTGAATCACGAATTCATATTAATATTTTCGAGGTTTCAAGTCCATATTAATTAATTCTTCTTCATCTTTCTTTCTCTCAACCACTTCCTTTTATATGTTCACAAAAATCAAAATATTTTTTTAATAAAATTTTGTTTCTTATTTATTTGAGATATGTTTTGATGTAATACATAGTTGATAAAGAATGGAAAGTAAATAGATATTGAATAAAGTTGTTTTTATTTCTTCTTCTATCTTTTTGTCAACCAAAAATCCACAAATTTGTATGTGAAATACTTAGGGAAGATTATATCGTTACCAAAATTCTACCAAAGTTACCGAAGTCACTTTTCAATCAGAGTGCATTTAAAATATGAACATTTTAATTAGGTATAAGATCATACTTAGTGATGGAGGCAGAAACAATGGTGCAATAATAAACTCAGAAAAATAATCAATATGACCCAATAATCACCTCGTTGAACGCCCTTTTCAATTATATTTGATTGTTTTCTTTTAAACGGAAATACACTTAAAAACCCCACAAAACATTGGTTTTTTACCTTTTGTATCTGCGTGCTTTACCATACCCAAAATTCAATGCATTAAGCGCTCATGACCATTGACTTGGATTCGTAAGATCCAATAGTCGTCGGGGATTCGGAGAGAAGACTGGGTCGGGAGTTAACCACCTGAAAAAAGCAGTTTTATTATCCTCCAGCTTCGCTACGTGGCAATGATTCAATGGATTCGTGGCCAAACCACTCAAAACAACTTACAACCTTCGCACTCCCAAAATATCAATAATTGTAGCAATATTGCTTGGTAATCCAACAACTGTGGTCGGTCAATCATGATTCAGCAGCTGCGACTAAATCGCACAATCACAATCGCAAAGTTCAACTGCTAAACACCTTGCGCTCCAATAGGTCGATGCGATGACCCTCTACGAACCCGATAAACTATCAACTCTGTTATATGACTTTTCAAATCCAGTTGTATCGCAAGTCGAAGTCATCGATTCCTCAAGTCTTTCCTCTCCTTTTAGGCGATGCGATTCTGTTCTACGGACCCGATAAGACCCAAAACTCCTACATATGAATTTTCAAGTCCCCTATATGGATCTTCTTAGTGCTTCTTCATGAAAACTTAGTGTAAATGGATTTTCTGCTTACAGAACAACACTAATTTTGACTTCGTCATTGGGTTTTTAAAGATAAAAGAAGTGGAAATGCATTTATTGGTTCAAAGGAAATAGGTATTCATAGATTCTCCATCGAAATCCAAGAAAAGAGATGTGAAAGCATGCACAATATCATTTCCATGGGTCTGATAAAGAATTTGTACATACATCATAAATATTTCATCAATTAGATAGTGTTAGAGAGTCTTGGCCTTGGGCTTGATTACACATAAAAAGACCTCAATCTCAAAATTACAATCCACTCACTCTCTCTCTGCACTCGCTCCACTCTTCCCTCGCTCATTACATTTTCCTTCCATTTATCCATCAATGAACACTCTAACCATATCTAATAACAAATCTCTAACTCCTAGCTCTATCCTAACAATCTCTATCTCCGATTCTAAAAGAAGACAATCTCTAACTTATTACAATAATGAATTATAACTAATTTCTTGAGAGATCCAACCCTCTCAATAAAACCTAGTTTTTTACCAATCAAATCAATGAATGCCAACTTTGTTTAGCCACAACATGTGAACAAGCTTTCACATTGCTGGCTATGTTTGGATTCTCCTGCATCAAACTCCCATGGAAGAAAAGAATCATCCTTCAAACTTTCAGGACTTACTCCATACTTTTGTAATTCTACTGCTTTCAACCAACTAGTGTCCTCCACTGGTTATCATTTCCATTTGACTAGATATTGGAAATAAGTTTGTCCCCTGGTTCTTTTGGATACTCGCTTCTCGAAAATAGCTTCCACTTCCTTCTTTGGTGTCTTTGGCAATTGTTCTTCCCAGTTGACAGTTCGAACTCCATCCCCTGTAGATTCCTCCTGCAACTCCGTCTCTGCCTCTTTGTATTGATACAAATTTGCAACATTAAAAATGGGGGATATTCCAATCCCTTCTGGCAACTCAATCTCATATGCATTGGTTGAAAATTTTCTTACAAATTTACAAGGTCCTATCCTTTTCATTTTTAGTTTGTTGTATGTTTTACTAGCAATCTCTCTTTTCTCAAAGGCACCATCACTAGGTCTCCCACTTGGAATTATTTATCTCTTCTTTTCAAATCTACCTTCTGGTTGTATTTGTTACTGC